>JAUKWC010101376.1:0-22347 GCA_032356245.1 Endocladia muricata
CACTTGAGACCTCTCGCCATACCGCTTCTCGGAAACGAAGAAGGCCGCCTCACCGCCGCAATGCTCCAATCACTACGTGGGAAAGCTCCGGACATCTGCGTCGATCTTCTTGTCCAGCTTTGTAACGAGGACACCACTCTGGTGCTGGACCTCGTCCACGTCGAGCTTCTCCAGCAGCATTCGGTCCACACCTGTGACACTCTCCAAATTACTATCGATAAGAGTAGTTACGTTCTCGGCGGCTTCTGTCCTTTGTCAACGACTATGACCCTGACCTGAATGTCATTCGACTCGAACCAATGCAGAAACATGTCATTTTGCGCTTTTATGGAAGTAGCAGCTTCGTCCCGACGAATCGGCAGCAATTCAGCCTCTTGCTCCTGGGTGCTGACAACGAAGAACACACAGACACTGCATGGGTGGCCAACGTTCTGTCTCTCTTCCGTATGCATGGCTGTGAATCAATGCAACCCACCGAGTATGCCCTCGTTCGGTACATGGATTGTATTCCACCAGTCGACGCTGTTCATGACACTCTGCGATGCGTATGCTGGCGGTAGTCTACAGATCAGAATATAACTCGCACGGAAAAGCCGGTCTCGCTTCCAGAGATGCAGCGACGAGGGCGTCAAGCTCCTGCTTCCCTGTTTTGGCCTGTGGAAGGCCTCTGCTACCATTGGGTTAGCTCACGTGGTGCAGTCGAACTTCCACATCCCCCCTTTGACTCCTCAGCTCCACTGGCTTTACCATCGCTTCTACATGAAAAAGATTCTACAGAGACCCAGATGCATGGCCAGTTCTGTCTGAGCCCTCGCATCCAAGGTACACGCCATTCTCCCTGGACTAGATTTGAACACGCAATAAAAGTACAATCTGTTTAGTGAGTTACTCACATAAACGTACAGCTTCCTTCTTTCTCTTTCTTCTACGCGTCGACAGCTACTCGTCCTCTGCTCCAACAAAACCGCGCGGGGAAGAATTTAGAGTTATGGCCGGACTCCCTGACAGGCCAGGTGCGCCATTGCACAGTTCATACGGTCCCTCGCTTGAGTGTACACGTGCAACGGAGCAATCGACAACACCGCGAAGCATACTGGAGATGTTGTCCGAAAACTCCGTCTTTCGTACCGCCCGATACAATTTGGTCTCTGAACCCACCTTCACCACGTTTGTCGCTACTCCAGGGGTGCCTGCTAAGAAATCTTCGCCATCCTCGTCACCAGACCGGTCCATCTCCTCATTCACTCACTCACCCGACGCCCCGTCAACAGTAGAACCGTACCGAAACATCTTTTCCGGAACAATGCCGGGTGAAACGCTGGAAACGCTGCATAGTATCTGCGCGGTTTCCAAGGGATGGTACTTGGAAAGCATCAGCCTACAAGTGCGTTCGCGCTGGCCGCCATGGCCCTCGGCATGCTGCATGCAGGATACCGCTGTTGCCAGCCAGGCTCCTAGGCATGCGAATGGCATGATAGACCCGTACGCGGACGTCCCATCCTGCTGAGCATGGTACCATCGGAACTCGGAAAGGAAATGACTCCCCAAAGAGTTTCGAAACAGTACGTCACCGTCCTCAAGACCACACACCTCCTTTGGTACAAAGTAATCACCGCATGCTAGATCCTGGACTTGGCTAAGTCGCCACCACGAGAAGTCTGGAGTACCTTGCTCACCCTCTGAACCCATCAGCTTCACCAACGCTTCAAGTGCCTGAGATGAGTGCCCCGCCCACTCGCTGTCCGATACAAACGTGGTTTTCCGCGACATCAAGAAGAAATACCCAAAGGCATTGAAACAGCTCGTCCCTAGCGTTTCTCTTCCGCGCGCTCTTCACGGCAGAGATTGTCTGACTCATCCTTGCATATACAGCATAGTGTGTTGAAACATCCTCGTCGCACTCGCGGTGGGATTCGGCGTCCAAGAACAAGGAAAACCAGTTCCCGGTGCCAAGCTTTGCACGCACTATTCCAACCAGAGACGTCGTCTCATCGTAGTAGGAATGTGTATAATACTCCCTACGGTTGGTAACATCCATCAGTGGAATCGGCACGACACCCTCCAGGCCGTCCGCGGAAAGCTCCGCCGCCAAGCACGCCTCGCTGCGCCCCGCCTGGTTCCGGACTGGACCAGAACTTGTATGGTTCAGCTCAGCAGCTTCGCGGTGGCACCCTTGCATAATCTGCTTCTTGGTGGTCTTGGCAACACCAATGTACTTTGCTCGCACTTGTGTCACACGCTTGCGACTATGACCACGTCCAGTTCCGGCACGCGGTGTGGCCTGCTAGGTGCCACCAGAAATCCCGCGAGACACGCGAAGGGTCTCGTTCTCCTGCTTCACATCCTCGAGTTCGGCTCGTAGTCGCAGGAACTCTGAAAGCGTTGCCTTAGTCGTCACCTGCACGTCAAGAAGCTTTCGATCGGCCCGACGTAGCTTCTCCTTGTAGTCATTAACCCTTTTCGTCTGACTAGGAATCTCTTGTTCCTGCGCCCTGACCTTGCTCGTCTGCTCAGTAAGCATCGCTTGTAGCTCTTCTATCTGCTCACGCGAGATCGATTGTGAGCGAGCTATAGCGGAAGATTCAACCCTTGTCCAGGACGCCATGGGCGGAGGTGGCGACGAAAAAGGTCTCACCCTCGATGCACCAGAAGGACGCATGGTCCCACGATGAACTTGCCCTACTCCACCGCGGATGTGAGACCGAACGGGCGGCAGCAATGTAGGGCGTGTGGACGCGCGGAGCGGACACCATTCCGGCCCGGACGGTAAAGCTGGCTTTGCTCGAGCTGCAGTCAGACTGAATAGGCGCTCGAGAAGGAGGCATCCAGTTGGCAGCACGCCTTGGTGGAAGTGGCAGTTTTACAGTAGCACCGTGAGTCGTCAGAGCAGTGGCACCATCGGCTTGGTCACCTTCTGGACCAAACACAGACGCCGCCGGCCTTGTCTGTGGCCGCACAACCACCGTGAACTTGCCTGCTGGGTGGCGCTGAGTTGCATTAACCTCACAGTTCGGTGTAGTCCTAGCGACAGCCGTAGCAGGGCCATCATCCTCCCCCTCTCGCTGCTCGTGGGTGCGCTTGCGAGTTCTTTGCATCGGAACCGCCCTTCTCGTCCTTCTGGCCGGCGGAGCCATCCATGTAGAGCTGTACCACAGAGAGGACAGGACAGACATAGGCTCGGGGAGAAGAACAACTTCGAACAGTACGTCGCAGTTGGTGTGAACTGAGCAGTTCAAGTGTGAGCTAGCAGCTACCACTGGTAGTAGGGACCTTGTCAAGTCATGCACACGCGGAGAGGGCATGCCGACGTTTGAAGTATCGTAAGCATCAACCAGAGGACTGAAAACAGGAGATGGGGGCCTACATGTGGGCATTCCAGAGAGTAACAGGCACTCAGACTTGGGTGGTCTCACTCATGATAGGGGCTGAGTTCTGCACATTGGAAAATACATGGGCAGATGGATGTGGTTTTTCGGATTAAACTTCGCTTCTTTCTCTCCTTCGTGCCGCACCGCACTGTAGCCATGCCACCGACTGAACGTAGCCGGGCCGGGACAGGCGGCGTGTGCTTGCCTGCTTTCATTGCCATTTTCTCCTCATCCGAGGTGAACGCGTAGTTTGACGTCTTGAAGCTCCACATGTCGACCATCCTGCACGCTGTTAGCGCAGCAGACGACGCTGCCTCAATCGCGATCAAGGAAACTGCCGCAGTGAAGAGCAAGCAGTGCAAGCCTGTCAGCGACTTCCGCATTTCTATCGAGAGCGACAACCCGGTCTCTCGTGATCTGGGGAGCGAGCAGATGAAGCAGAGAGTGCGCGCATCGTTGTCAATCGGGTTGCTCACCCGAAATCTCAAGAGGACTGTGGACATTGCAGATGCGGCCCTGAGGCAGAAGAACTACGGGGTGTCCCTTATTGATGGCACTAAGTTCATTCCTTCTGAGGTTCGCAAGGTTCAGGAAGTAGTTCTGCCAGGAACCTTTTCTGTTGGCCGCCCCAGAACTTTCGAAATTGTGATGTTCTTCCACTCGATCAGTATATGAGCCGCGAAGCGCGGCAGCAAACGTGTATTCTATTTGAAGAAAATAAATCAAAGTGGAAATCGTCTCGCGTTTGCTGTGCAACTGCTAACTCGGGTGTGGAAGAAGCTCGCGAAGGCAGTGGGAGTTTTGGAGTGTGAGGCGTTAGTCGGACCCTAGCTTCTGTTTCATCCGCGCGTCCAGCACTTCGTGACTCTGCAGTCACACGCTGATGGGGATGGAGCCATCACTCAAGAGGCCACGCTGGAAGAGAATGTGGTAGCGAGTATGGAGGAGAGGACGACCAGTACGGTAGCTTGGTGCCGAGCTGCTGAGAAGGATGCAGTAATGCGGGCGGATAGCAGTCTGTTCTTGTCGAGCTTGCGAGCCATCATTACAAACGAAACTTTGGACGGTGTCAAGCAACGCGGTAACTGGCCGTATCTCGACCGTTTTGAGTCGCGCGATGACCACTTGCCAAGGGTCTTTGCAGACTTGGGCGGGGACACCCAGGAAGCCTCGGAGCTTCAGAGTGAGGCGCCCGAAGATGATGGTGCCTGTTCAGAGGTTATCGAGATGGACTCGAAGCTGTCGGATGCCGATTCAGAAGACACAACAGCGCATCGTCGTGGGCGGGTGACACTGTCGAGCATCATGCCCAGCGTGAGACTATCCACGCAGTCTCCTTCTTCTTTGTCTTCACGGATAAAAGAGGACATGGAGATGGACCTGCACGGAAGCGACAACGAAGTGGGAGATGTTGTGGCACACAGTCGAACAGGGCACGCTAGTGGGGCCTTCCGCTCCACTCTCGAGCTGTTGGTACCCGAGCCGAAAGACCCCCTTCGTGAAGCCCCAGAACCTGCCAACCGCATCAGCTGGCCTCCACCGCCGGAGAAGGACTCGGAAGGGACGCTCCTCGAGGAGAATCCGTCCACCGATCTTCTCGCAGAGTTCCTCGGCGTGATGAAATGGGACTGCCGCATCCACAGATGCACTTTCCATGACTTCCTCAATCATCACCGTGACGACTCGAGTGAGTTCCTCGAGGGCAAGGCTCAGCTGCTATGGACCGACCCTCCGGTCAACACCAGAAGCGAGCGCGGTGCGGAGAAATTTGCGCATGATGTCTTCACCCACAGGTACATGGACGCTTACATGCCAATATTCGAGGCACTGCTTGCTGAAACCGGCCACGGAATTATTCCTGTAGTTGTCTGCAAATCGGCATTTGGATTTTGCGCCTCACAGGTTACAGCCGAGTGGTGTAGGACAAGCGGAGTGACGGGGCCAGTGCTTCGAGGGGGAGTCGGTAGAAGGACTTGTTGTCTAACATTGAGGACCAGGCGATGGTCGAGGTCCGAGCTCGAGGTCATTACACTCAAAACCCCGGTATAAACGGATGTTGCCACGCCGCAGACACGCAATGGGCCGTTCACTTCTCGCGGAGGAATGTGCCGCTTGAAGTGCAGTTCGCCCGGGTATGCTTCCAATGCAACGGGTATGTTTAGTCTTCGGGCGCAGCCTGGACGAACTGTATGTATGGAATGCAGCGGGCGCATGCAGAAGAAGTGGTGAGAAGAGCTGACGAAGGGAGTCGCTTGGGGATGCTCCGACCTGAGCAGGCGACAATTAAGCACGTGAGCGAGCTGGTGTTGCAGTATTCGACATCTGGGGACCTTGTCGTGGACCTGTTGAGTGGTACTTGTGCGACTGCGAAAGCATGCCGAGGGCTTCCGAGACATCACTGCTTTCTGCTGTGCGACAAAGACGACGGCTTCGTCAGTCAAGCTCTACCAAGCTTGGTTAAGGCGTTTTGCGAAAGCATTGTGAGCACCGCGTGCGACACTGGTGGCTCTCCGCGGGTTATGGAGCTTGCGAGAAGGTACTTTCACGGCGTGAAAGGGTATATGTCTGCCAGGAGGGAGACCATCCCCGCGGATGCTCCCGCTGGGTGTGCCCGGTATCAATGTCTCCTAGACTACTTAGCACGGTTTATTGCGAGCTATGCCAGGGATACCATTCCTTCTCTGCGCTATTCACGAGAGTCGGTGGACAACTGGCCGGCGAAGTACCACGACCTGCTGGACACGCAAGAACCGCAAATATTACGGGCGGTGGAAGCGATGGCGAGGCGTGTGGTAGTGCGTCCGTCCATGGTGAAGTACGAAGGTATGGGGCTCGGGGTGATTGCGGACCGGCTCTTCGCGGAAGGAGAGAAGATCATCCCCTTCTATCGGACGTTCTTGTACGCATACTTACGTGAGCCCACGCGGGAGGAGACGAAGACCTACGGAGGTGGAATTTTGTGGGTAGACGAAAGACGTTTCAATCCGGGAGCTCTTCTCGTGAAAGGGCAGCCATAGTCCCGTGAGGGTCCGGGGAATAAGGTGTACACTGCACCAGCATGATGTTGTGTGCGCGGGTTTGTGAATGATGCGCGGTACTTGTCCGGGGATGAGGAGGAGCGAAGTAAAGGCTCTTCTAGAGCGCAAAACGCAGACGTGGAGTTTTACGAGGATCGAGGAGAATCGTCGCAGAGAGCTCCACGTTCACTACACACTGTTACGATCCGTGCGATGCGTGAGGCTCTGAAGGGCGAAGAGCTGTTCACAAACTACGGGGATAAGTGTAGGTTCTATGTACGTGGTAGGATCGTCCAAAATAGCGTGCAGATAAACATATTTAAACACTACATGACAGTTTGAGAGCCAGTTCTAGGCGAGAAGGCTAGACCATGGCAGCTCAAAGGGACTTGGGCTCAGCCGCAAAAAAGGTCGCCCAGAAAATTACGTGATTTTAAGGCCGCTTTAGCAGAAGAAGGGGTTTTAAGAAGTAATGAAAATCTAGACTAGCGGGGTGTCGGTAGTGAAAGGGCCTGAGTTGTACACATGTGAAAACCTATCAGCAGATTCGTGTGCGAAACTTAGCTGGAAAAACAACATTCACCTGCTCATGTATTTTCCCATGGGCAGATCGTAACCCCTGTCATTCGCGATATCCGCATCGACCCGGTACCTCGTATGTTTTCCGGACGTGAAATCCAGCTATTGGGGCCTCCTCAGAATCGCTTCTTCTTGTGCGCGACGATAGTTGCCGCCAACTACGCCCGTCCGGCCTCCCATGGCCGTCGTGTCCCTTCTCTTCCTGCGCTATCATTTTCTTCTCTCAGTCTTTGCATTCCCTACCGTCACCAATCTACCCTCCCCCGCACAAGGATACTTTCCTATCTTCTCCGCCTTCCCATCATAGAATCCCTCCTCCTTCATTTCTATTGCTGATCCTTTCTCGCAAGTGGCGTACTTCCAAAATGACGGACAAGCTTCCCATCACGACCTCCACCCGCAACTCGCTCACGTTGGCCACGGAGCCGCAGCCTGAAGTACGATCGCAAAAGGAATCGGAGCTGGCGACGACAGGGGAGGAGTTCTGGGCCTAAATGGGCGTGCAGCCCTCTCCATCCCAGTCGCCACCACGCAAACGCCTGCGCCGGGGCGCCCCAGGTCAGGTGCGCCGCTCGTCCGCCCGATCTCTAGCAGCAAAGACTTCGGACGGTGAGGATTTCGATTTGATTGTCGTGCAGGTCGAGGAGTTTCCAGTGTCGTCTCGGACTTTCTCAAAGGCCCACTACGAGTCCACCGAGGCCTGCGTATATATTGTGCAGACCATACAGCCGCAGCACGCTCTTCGCGAAAGCATGTGCACCACCATCTACGGCCTCCCGGCAAGCATGGTTGAGCGCAGCTGTAAGTACGACCTTGCCGTCATGTGGGTCACAGTGCGACGGTGCGGTAATCCCTCGCTATCGGAGGTCGCAGACGAGAACGTCAGGGACGGTACGGTCTTACGCGAAGGTGGTAAGTGTGCTATGGTGGACGGCTTTCATCGCCGCCAAGCTGTCCTTAGCCGGAAAGAAGAAAAGGGCGGCATGGCATGGGTTCACGAGCGCCTCCGCGTGCGTCTCGTCCGCCGAAAGGATGGACCGGACATGACGGATATGGGAATCACATCCGACGCGTCGCAGCAGAACACCTCTGCCGGACTGGCCCGCATCGACAAGTCATTCCTCTATGACCTTAGGAGTGTCATCCGCTTCATGCATGCTCTCGCTGTGGAGATCGACATGGACCCACTGAAGTGGAGTGAGAAGGGATCCGGGGAAGCAGTAACTAAGGCCTTTTTGCTACCAGCAACCGGCCTGTCTACCTACCGCCGCTGCGCACGCGTAGGGAGGACTTTCCTCCGACACTCAGGTGTCGTGAAAGCGCACCGCGACCTGACCTTCGACACCTCGATCTGTAAAAGGCTTGGTATCAATAACCCTGATGACCAGCATCTTTGGTCAGAGAGCCCTCGAGTCGTATCTCTATTCATGACTTCCGCGTCGCGGCTCATCAACGACGTGGACCACGACGGAAAGTTTGAATCTGAACCTTCTTATACGTGCGGGCGCTAGCTTCGCGAAGTCGCCCTAGACTTGTTTGGGAAGTATGGCAAGGTGAAGGATCTGAGTCGTGACGAAGTTCTGCGAACTGAGATTGCTCAACCGAAACTCCTGAGAGATTTCGTCAAAGAGCTCTACCTGAACGAGATGCGCCTATTCTCCAACAGAGAAAACGACTCTGGACAATATCTAGAGAAGCGCAACAAGGCCCGCGCTGCGTGCGTAGCGAACGAGATCATTGAGCACTTTGCTCTCGGGCCCATCAGACCTACCGCCCCGGCTCGCGTGATGACCGCAGCCGTTGTGACTTCTACACGCAGCTCTGCCCGGCGTGCTCCTGCTTCTCACGCAACTGCACTCGAGCCTGTAGTTCGTGCGCAGATGGCCCCAGGAATGCTGCCCTCGACAAAAGCACTTGCCAGGGAGGGAACGGCTTTAATTTCCTCACGGTCAACGCCTCGACTTGTGGAGGTTGTGCAGTCGGGGAAGTCTGGATAAGTGAGAAGGGCAGTCTGGCAGGCGAGACGAGGGGTTGCTGGGAAAACCGAGTCTGCCCGGGAGGTCACAGGCCGACGTGAGGGTGACCGACAGATGTTCCACGACGAGCTGCCGGTCGGCACTTCGGGCAATACCCCGGTGTTTGAAAAAACACCGGACACTTCGGAAAATCTGGCATAGGTCTGCCCGCTAGAGGAAGAAGAAGAGAAGTTACGGCTGTAGATGGCGAAAGACCAGGACCCCATACTCTGGCTGCTTCTGATCCATGTACCCGTTCAACACCGCACGCACTTGTACCTCTCCGTCAAGGACGTAGTAGCGATGCATCCGCCTCAGTTCTTCATGGGGAGCTATATGTCCTTTACCGAGCTCGAGTGTATCGATGTTGGTCCGGGCATCTGGAAGCCCAACCGGCCTCGGACACACTTCTGGAGGAACGTAGCAGACGGGGGTCAGGATTATGTCAGAGGAAATGCCCACTTTAGGAAGCGACAAGGTGAGCTTCAGAACCTGGGCTACCTGTGCCTTGAGAACTTCGCGGACTCCAATAGCATCTGGCGCGGAAGCTTCGAGCCCCTCATTTTGACTGCCACGTGGAAGCATTTCCCAGTTGAAAAGCTGTTTTCGTTTATTACGAGCACGATCGACGTGGAGAATGCACTGGGACAGGGGCCGAATGAGACCTGGTGGAATCCAATTGTCAACGAAGGGGAAGTCGAGGGGGATGCAGTAAGCTAAGAGCTGGGAATCGCCCGCTACTCCAGGACACGAAGACTGGTGATGGAATCCTGCGAATCGAGGGGGGATGGTGTGTGGGCTTCGCGTAGGCGTGCGCAACAGGAGGCGTGGGTGGGCCGGCATGCCGCTCACGTCGGTCTGAGGAAGATACCTGGGAGGAAGCCGTTCGAACCTAAGACAGTGGGTCAATATTCGTTTACTGGGAGGAGCTGCCCGGGGAAAGCCCAGCGCAATGGATTTGACGAGGCATTGAAAGCGGAGATGCTAGGCTTTTTCGTAATCGTGAGCGGGGCAGTAGGCTTCCCCTTGTGGGTGCGTGACTATTCACACGTGTTTGCTTATGGGGAGGAGAGCGACCAGGTGTCTGCGGCGGGGTCGTTCGAGATGAAGAAGATCATTGTACCGCTTGACTCTGTGTTGTTCGGGCATGGGCATCTCAGGCACGGCGAGGCTGGATACGAGGACCGCATTGCGGATGAGTTGATGGTACAGTACCATGTGTACTTTATGCCAGAAGGGCAAGGTATGCCGGACTAGGTGTTCGACGGGCTGAGAGAGAAACCGCAGTTCCCGCCCAGTGAGATTGCCCCTGTTAGTCCTAGGAACAACGACAGAAGTGAGTACTTGGGCAGTGTAGACAACGAGGACGTGGTTAGGTTTGCAGACTCGGACGCGGACAGGATGAGTAGGACAGAGGAGGTCAATCGTGGAAATGGTGGTTCGGACTCTGATGACCACAATGAATTGATTGCCGTTCCGACAAGGAGCGATGAAGATTAGGTAACTACACCATGAATTGGCTCAAAAGGCATGAAGTAAAACAAACTTGAACGGTACATGCTAGTTTGAAAACCAGTTCCACGGGAGTATGCTTCCCTATGGCAGCTCAGAAAGACTCGGGCTCAGCCGCAAGAAACGTCGCCCAGAAAAGTGGGCGATTCTGGAGCTGCTATAGCCGAAGAAAGAGGTTTAAAAAGCACTGAAAATCTTGATGATGGGGGTCGTTATAGTGAAAGGGGCTGAGATCAACACCTGCGAAAACACATGAGCAGATGGATGTGCGAAATTCGGTCTGAAAAACAACATCCATCTGGGCATGTATTTTGACATGTGTTGATCTCAGCCCCTTTCACTAGTACGACCCCACCGATCTTAAAACTTACACAGCTTTCAACGCTACGAAGTTCACAATTACAACTGCTCTTTAACGTCCAGTGGAGGCTCAGTTTGTTTCTGCGCTTCGTGTTACACGTATGAGACGTGCTCAGCACAAGATGTGTGTGCCTCCAGTTCTGCACGGATAATCTGTAGCACTGCTACGGCAACAATGGAGTGAAGCCCTGGCGTGTATATTCGTTACGTGCTTCTAAGGATAGGTGGCCGTATAGCGTATGGAGAAAGTAGTTTCGTATGAAATGATGCCGACTAGACTGGAGGCGTCAGCCTTAAGGTACAATGGCCAACACTTCGGCGCAAATCACGCGGTGGCAGTTGTATGAATTCGTGCCGGCATTGTTAACCAGTGCCTACTCGATGCATCACGCAGGTTCTGCTTCACGAACGCAATGCCAACGACAGAGCCACTACGTTTGATCCCCGCGATAAAGGTAAATGTGTCATGTTCGGCACGCTCTAAATTGATGCCATTCAGAAGCACTCATGCGGTCTGCCACTCGTTACGGGGATTACACGATAGGTCTTCTTTGCGTTCCCCTATTTTGACAATACTGGCCGAGAAATCAGCGCAGAAGTTTAAAGATCACTTCTTGCCATATAACGTCGGCAACATTCTGGTTCGGCCAGTGCAGCCGAACATCACCAGGAAGAATGCTTAGTTTTCCAGAGCCGCAGATGGCGCATATTGCGCGTACTGGCCTTCAGTGCAGTGTCGCAAAATCCGTCAGATGGCGATTAAGAGTAGGAAGGGTCCAAGGTAAGATCATCCACGTGAGGCAGGCTATAGGTGATCATGTGACATTGAGATACGTAAGGTGAGATGAGGAACTGCAATGTACTGCCCAATCCGCAGTACGAGCTGGATGTCTACCTACGAAATGAACTGCGGGTAGTGAATACCGGCGCTCACTAAACGCGGCAGTTAAAAATATATTTGTTTCGGAAGTCGACCTCTATGCGGAAAACCGCCGTATTACACGAGCTCCACGTTTCGGAGTGCCCCGGAAGTCAGCATTTTATGGCATTCCAAAGTGTGGTGTATGGGTGGAAGGTTTCCTAGGCTACTGCACACGGTGGACGTCCGCATTCATTTCCGGAAACACCGCCGTGACATTGTGCCAATCTTAAATGTTACTTACCTCTGATGTTTCTTGCTTCCGCGCGAGCGCCCCCAAAAATGCCCAATTTTCTGAGCGTCGATTCTCGAGTCAGAGCTCAACTCCTGTCCAGCCGCTCTAGTGTGGTCTACTGGCTCGAAAGGGTTCCTGCACTCGTATGCAGTGACGGAGACGATTTTCCTGAACGCCAGTTGGTAACATTGTCGTATAGCTACTAAATGTATTTTAATTACTCTTCGGAACGGCAATTAAATCCTCGGGATCGGCGGCGTCGAACCCAATATCCTCGGAGCTGACCTTAGCTGCCCTCTCCCCGCTGCCCACGGCCGAGTCTGCACTTCCAACCCGGTCCGCATTGGTGGCGCCCTACGACCTCTGAGCTGTCCGACTACCTCTACCACTCACAGCGGCCATCCGACTGGCTGGGAACCTCGAAAGACCTGTCTGTTCCTAGAACGCCTGGTCTTGTAGACTCTTCCCTTCGGGCATGAAATATCCATGGTACCGCACTATTACCTCCTCCGTAATACGGTCCTCCCATCCAACCTCGGCGTTCGTACGGTGCCCACATCCCCAGAGAACAGAGTGGGGCGTCAAGACGATTTCCTTCATCGTTAGCAACGCTGCTTCTGCAAACTAATTGCTTTCGTCTTCATAGGCAAACATGTGAGAGTAGGCACACACTCACAACGGAAAGCCCACCGCCCCTCTCACGGTTATGAGAAGGCCCAGAGTTTTCGCTTTCAATGTGTCCTCAAAGTCTTTGCGCGTCGCTTGCTGCGGGCAGTCTTGCGCAGCTCGGAAAATCGGCCCAAAGGTCTCCGGCATGACGAGCTTCCCGAAGGAGAACTTTCTTATACCGACGTAGGAGGCAATCCCCCCCACCCCACCGTCCAGCTTGATACGGCTTCGCGAAACCCACACCTAGGTTCCTTGCCACTTGCAATCTTTCATCGCCACATACCGTGTACTGATGACGCGGACGAATCCCACCTCGTGGTTTGCTGCATCGGTCCCATCTTCCTCTTTGTTGATGATCGGGTTCCACCGGATCTCATTTGGCTGTTGTCGCAAGACATTCTCCCCGTTGAGCGAGGTTGCAATAAATGGAAACCATTTTTGAACTTTGCAGAGGTCCCACTTGGAGGTCAACGTCAAAGGTCAATGCTTCCGCACAGAATAACGCTGCAATCGGCGAGATGTTCAAATCGAATGTAGCCGAGCTGCTGAAGCTCAGCCGGTAGCTTCCAGGAGTAGGTATAATCACTGCCGCAGTACCCATCTCCGTCTGCCAGCCTCCTCCACACGAGCGTCTGGGGCCAGCTGTGCTTCCGGATTTCGAGCCCCAGATTTATACCCTCAGCTGGCTAAAGCAAACGTAGCTACGCAGGAAGAACTGAAACCGGGGTATAGATCCAATATCATGGAAGGTGAGGTATATGTCGGCTTAGTCCTCAATGGGTATGTGGGTTGCAATCAGCCAGAGGATGGGATACGGGTAGTACATCGTCACACGCCAAGCCTCGTCCGGGTTGTTGTCAGGTGAGCCCGAGTACGCGAGATCGTCCCAAAGCCCAAGGATCTGATCGAACATCGCGATGTCGTCGGGAGTGCCGATTACCAGTCGGTTTGGAACATTGGCAACGAGGAGACACGGGGACGCTTCCGATTGGCCCATATTCTTCCGCGTGATCTTGGTCCTCGCAATCTTTTTCTTCTCCCCTTTCTCTACGCTGGGCTTCTTCACAATCTCATGTCTCGCCTGCGTTACTGCCTTTTTGACTTCCCCGGATTTCCCTGACTGGACGACCTCCAGAAGCCGAGGCGTTAGCCATAACGACTGTGCAGTCGCTGTCTCCCTCGAGAGGTCCTTTCGCGGTAGGCATTGCTGTTGTGACCCTCCGCACAGCGACTGAAGCGTCGACTGCAGTCACGTGGGAAACAGGAGCACGCGGCGAGGAGCTGCGTCTAGAAGGTGCTGCAGATGGAGTCGTCACGCGAGCCGGGGTAGCGTTCTCGCTAGACATGGGAGCATCATGCTCAGCTACCTTGTTCTCGAAGCGTACAGGAGGGATCTTTTTGCTCTTGTATAGATCTTCTCCACAACCGTCGCCTCTCCTTGAGAAGAAGCCCATTGGGTTGATGTAGAGATCGTCGACGGAAATTCTGAGGAGCTTAAATTACGGAATCTGAGGCACTGCAAATTTGTCGCAGGTTAGGCCCTTGCTGCGGCCACACCTTACGATCATGACCAACATAAATTGGAAAAGTGATTACGCGTATTTGTAGAGATCATGACAGCCAGCCATTCCGTGGCGGTCAAGGTTCTTGATAAAATGGGATGCGAGAGCCATGAACGGAGCAACAACTCTACGATTCTGTCACCGAAAATGCGCGTCATTGAAGTGCGTGACGCCAGGATTCTCAGCCGTCGCGCTGTCCAAGACCAGGACATTTGGCATTTTCACGATGCATGAGAGCCCGAGAATTTTTTTTGCTACGCGCACGTTGCGGCTGTAGGGAAAAGGGCCTCCTTTTGGCAGCAGAGTAGCCGTCATGAATGCTTCCCCACTTCTCTATTGACCGGACCGCAGCCAGTTCCTACCGTTGTCGATGTTGAGAGGCCGTATGAATCGAATCTCACTCATGAGGCGTTGGAAGGAGGGCTTTTAGAAGAGAACCATTCAGGCAAGGGTATTCTACTGGGACGCGTCGGACATGATTGCCGGTATTTACATGTGTCATTCATATTTACGATGGACGCGACGCACGCGACGGAGCATGTCACCGTGCCGTGGTTTTCGTCTTCCATACTAAGAACGGTTCGGTATGTGTGGATGCCGTCGACGATGACACACCTGATAGCTGCGCGTATCACTGTGCCATTCTCGGTGCTATAATTAGCGATGTCTCGTAAGCAAGATTACTACCGCGCTGCAGAATGACTGATACGACGCCGAGGAAGTAGTCGTAGCCGCGGGCAGCCATGTTGGCGTATGGGCCGTCGAGGGGGGCGTCAATGATACAGCGAAGGACGCATTGTGTCTCTGTAGTCTGTCCATTATGCACGAAGACCATGGTGGACTCATAGGCGGCCTTCGGAGAAGTTTGACAGGACGCCGGCTGCTCTTCCACCTGTACGGCAACGACAGCGGAATCCGTACCGCCGGGAGTCCCTGCCATTGGGGAGCGCTCCGTAGAAGTGCGCGCCAAACCTGAGGCGTCCTGTGGCCGGCGTTTGCGGTGTGAGGACTTTAATTCAGAGAGTTGCGTGGCCATTCAGGGCCCGAAGTCTGTAGCAGTCGCGGCTGGTTGAAGCTACGCCAGCATGTCTACCTCCAGCTGAGTTTTCACGGCCGACATGGGCGAATCGCGGGTGGAGGTCATGACAGGAAGTCTTTTAGCCATTTCGGAAGTAGGCCACGTGTGGGAAAGGAAAAACGCTCGGAATCAAAAAGGATGGAGGTCGCAATGGGAAGAAAGAGATGAAGAACGATATCCTGTACGCGAGGGAGGATGCATGGCTGATGGTAGAAAGTAGAAGGATGGAGAGATTAAAGTGGTAGGGAAAGAGTGGGAGCGACATGAATCGCAGAGAAGCTTGATCGGGTACCACTGGTGTCAAATAGCGTGGCGCGCTGAAAGACGCAGTTTTAAGTAGATTCACAGAATATTCACGTTTGAAACATATAAGAACTGGAGGGTCGGACGGGCTGTCACCATCGATAGGAACTTTGAAGTGCTAAAGTGGAAGCCCATGAACAGATGGATGTCCGAACTTTGCCATGAACACCGGTTTGCGTCTGCTTATGTGAAAATACATGTGAAAGCCTGAATCCATACGATTAGTGACAAACGACGTCGAGTCTATAGTGTGCTTACCTCTCGAACCTCTTACTTTCTTGCAGTGGCCCCAGAACTGCACAGTTTCACGTACAACCATCCTCTTAGCTGATTCCAGGTTTTCTTTTCCCAGCTGCTGACGTATTGTGTACTTGTGGTGCCTGGCTCCTACACTGCAGGTACTATTTGACAATGTTTTCCGGCGCTCTAATTCACAACTTTCCAACATGAGCTTAGAAGCCGAAATTTTCCGCATGGTTTCTAAACTACCCCTCTTCATTTGAATTTTAACGCATTGCACGGAATGTAGCCAGGTTTACCGAACGTAGAGCTCTCGGCGCCGATTTCTGTCTATTTTCATAAACCTACACCTTCCCAACTCGCCCTTTGGAAATACCCCCCTATCGCTTCTTGTCGTCACAAGGCCAGTCCGAGGCTTCATTCGAAAACCTGACCGCACAAAGTTGTGCCGGTAGGATGTAGATTTTATGACCCGGGCCTTTACGGGATGGTACACGCCTTTCCACAGAAAGAACTACTCGGTTCAACCGTGTTTTGTCTCCGCCCAATATTCTGCCTTCATAGATTTTGGTCTTCTGCCGCAGGCGTCGAGGCAAGTCGGCGTATGTGGCCGTCTGATAGAAGGCAAGTATTGGCTCTCTTCTCGCGAAAACTCGGTCTGTAAACACTCGGGATCTTGCACGTTCGCTCGTCACCGTGAGAGTACGCACCAACACAAGGCTCGCCATCTCTCTGACCACCCTCAACGTGAACTGGTCTTGCTCGTTCAGAGGGGTATGGTACTTCGCCGGTCAGTTTTCCACCGACTCTTATGATTCGTGCCGGAAAATGGTGCGGTCTCCGGCAAAGATAGCAAACAACCTGAACGTGTCATCCAGTACACATTGATACCAGACACCCTCTGCGGGATCAGCATATCTTTTGTCCCTCCTCCTCGAAGGCATGTTCCGTTTTTGACTACCGAAGTGCTTCGGCACAAGCTTCAAATCGCGCAAAGAGCTAACAACGTCGTACGTCGTGCTCACAACGCTCTCGCAAACTGAGTTTATCAAGCTCGATAGAGCTTGATTGATGCGGTCGTCCTCCTCTTCCGATCCCACAAGATGGCGATGTTTGGGAATTCCTACGCACGCTTTTGTAGACATGCGAGTACCACCGAACAGAGCCACTGCAAGGACTCCTGATGCTGAATATAGCGACACTAGCTCGCTCATATGCTCGGTGCTCTTCTCCTCAGGTCAAAGGGTCTTACGGCGATTCCCTTCGTCACCTGTTAACATCACCTCTCCGTACTCAAATCGCTAGGTTCCACCTATACAGGTCGTACCTACTGCGCGGGATCACTGCAGATACCCGTCGGGTTGGGAGCATACCGGCACGAACAGCACCTCGGACGTCATATTCTTCTGGTCGAGGCAGAACGCCTATCGCGTGGTCGGGTCGTGTGTACATCGTCTTTTTCTCAGGTTTTGCGTTTAACGCCCTCGAGCTTGGACACGTTCCATCGGCTGATCCTCCAGGTTAAAAACGAGATCCGTCCACCACGTTTCCACCCATGCACTAGCATCGTCACTTCCCTCGTCGTACGTTTCCCGGCCAAAAGCCTTCTCGCGCGATTGACACATGTGGAACTACACACCGCTACATAAAATGATTCCGTGGTCGGTCTTGGCAAGAATTGCGCTGGGTGCGGGCATGGAGGCGTCCACGTCCTTGCGAGTGAAGTCGCCATCGGCAAAGATCTCAACAACTTGCTTGCTGCTGGTTCTGAACTGGGGTTCCGTAAGTAGCACCTGGACCTTAACATCCAGGAACCCACCGGAGTCGTCAGCTTGGTGATTGACGAGGTCGCGGAAATTAGAGCTGTACCCACGGGAGAGCGACTTTACCACGCCGAGCAACCCCGCCAAAAGGTCGGCTGAATGATTCTCCCCGTGGAGCGGGCCCTCCGGAGCTTTGTCCGGTGGTCGTAGCGTGGTATAGTGGCTGGCTGCTCTCCGTGCTTCACGAAGTGCTCATCCGGCGGGGGTGCGGATGAGCTGAGGGTGGACCAAAAGGCCTCACTAGTCTTTCACGTCCGGCTGGGTGCCGAAGCTTCCTCCCAGTCGTTAATGCTAGCCTACCGGTCTAGCTCCAGCTCCTCTTCTAAACGGGATTAAAAAAAAGAGAAGCCGGGGCCGACGGTTTTCTACGGGGAGTGGTATCCGTCTTCGACTTCCGCCGACGACGACGCAGTCTTGTGTCCTCTAAATCGACGCTCGAATGCCCTAAGTCCACTGCCATAACTTCCACACAAGCCCCATAGTCCTAGGGCATTTCACACCGAAGCTCTATGATCTCCGTAGTGTCTCTGATTACAGCGACAAAGACCCGTGTCAGGTGCCTACCGGGCGACTCGAGGCGGTCCAGATACGGACAGTCGGTGCGGTGCCAGACATCGTACACCCAACTCATTCATAATGATGGCATACAAAGTGGACGATAACAAGCTCGCCACCGAAAACTTTACCGTGCCCTTCTCTAGAGCTCCGCTCTGTGCCAGCGCACTGCTCATACCCTCGTCCAGGCATGCCACTCGATCCCCTTCCACCGTGCTGCATTGGACAAGGGGTGCGAGGCTATCAGCGCGTGTCCTCGAATCCAAAACGTCCTGAACGCGCTGAAGATCCAGAAGGTACTATTCGAGTACAGCGTCGCAGTCGCCAACCCCTACTGTCTTTGCCAGCTTCGTCCCAGCCCGCTTCAGCAGCTGCGCCTCGGCCGTGGAATGAGTTCTGTTTTGTGCTCTTTTGTCCAGAACGGGAAGCGGTTTCTTTCCCCGCCCCAAGTGGCACACGTTGGTCGCATGGACGTTGTGAGGACCTCGAAGATTCCAGTGCGGCCAACTGAAAAGGTTCCCGGCAAAACTACCATCGAGCCATGTTGCCCTTTGACGGGACGGGCTTGGAACTAACAATGAGGGCCACCCCGTAGTAATTCCGGGTCAGAACGACGTCAATATTATCTCTAGTTCTCCTGTCTTTTTGCGTTGGTAACACGGTGGTTGGCGCTGGGCCATCTATCTGCTTCATCTGCTCCACCCTTGGTTTGCGCTGGACCGGGTCGTCCCTGTCGCTTGAAGTGCGGAAGTTGCAGCTCGCTTTGTGCTGGTATTTCTTCACTGCGGCAATTATCTCGATTGCCACCGAAGCCTCGGCTCTTTCCGCGATGTTAGGGTGCGGGAAAGTTGAAAGTAGACCTTCAGGATATCAAACTTTGCATCCACCTCCAGTCAAGAGAGAAGAGGAAAGAACGCACAGAAGCACACAACCGCTGTTTCGGGTCTGCTAAGCGCACTTTGCGCCATGATTGAAGAGTAGTGAGAGAGAAAGGACAGAAAGAAGACTAGGAATGCGGGAGATGCAAGGGGGGAGGAGGAAGGCGTCAAAAGCGAAGCACGAAAAACCACGTGAATATAAGTACCAGGAGGAAAGTGAGGATATATCACTGAAAGCAGGGCGAGGAGACGTGAATAGATTGGTATGACGAGGGCCTGAGGTGCCGTGCTGCGAGAGCAGGTGTGGGCGCTTTGTATTCCGGACAGGTAAGATAGCGGGCGAGATCATGCGGCGTCCGAGATCAGTCACATATCCATTATGTAGAGGAACTTACGATCTGAAGCGCCCTCCTCACAACATCTGGAAACGCAACTCGACCTACTAGGGCTGGGATGGTGTTATTTATGACGAGGATTAGAATCTCGTCATGAGCTAGCATATGACCAAATAGATATAAAGAATGGACCTGGAATAATAACATTCCCCTGCACTTGTGGTATCATATCAGCAGATGCCAACCCCTGTCGTTACTGAAACGCCTGAAGTATGAACTTTTGTTACTTTTTAGATAGCCAAATTGCGGGCCCCCCGCCCCTCTTTCCAGTCCTCCCGAGTGACGTTTATCGTACTTCAAGCGCCCGTAAGCATTGTCAGCGTATCTGTGCCTTCATAAGGACACCGCTTCTGGTCCCAGCTGGGCCATGTACCGCGTAGTTCACAAAAGCTGCGGCGTACTTTTCGAAACCATGCACCTCAAGAAGTCTCGCTGTATCGGGTCCGGCGAGTCAAACAGGGCTATAAGAAGTGCTCCGCCACGCAGGAGGAAGAGTTGGGCTACTACTTTTTGAAGATCTCACTGGGTAACTAGCCAGCGGCACGATGGGGACGGTGATGCCTTGGCTGCTGCTATCACTGCGGCTGCCCGAAGCTGCGAGCGTATTCCAACTCAGCGGCACCATGCAGGCAGGTGAACGTGGGTTTTACAACTCCAGATAATGCTGGTACTGTCTTTCTTTGATCCCGGAGGTTAACGAGCCTTTAGTCCCACTATTCTGCCGAGCCACGACTTTGTTTCAGCCCCGCTGGTTCCACCAGGTCTTACTGCCAACCGAATGCCTCCTTTTTGTGTTTTCTTTTGTTGTGACCGCGTGGTCAGTACTGCCAGCGTGAACGTTCCGGCCCGAATCGTGTCAGTAAGCCAAGGTTACGTACCTGCCATTGACACCTCTCTATGGTCACGGACCCTCCGCGAAGCAGGGCACAATCCTCATTCGATGGTGCGTCCCCCATGTGCGCTTGGATTCAGACCCTCGTACTCTCCGCCTGTGGCCATGCGATCCTGCGTAAGGTTTGAGACCTCTGCAATAGCTCGCTCACAACCAATCTCGCGTGAACAGGTCGGAGAGCTTCACGCGATGCTTGCAAAACAAATGTCTAAGGTCCAGGTGCTGGAGAAATAGAATGCAGATCGGATGCTCAGGGTCAGCGAATACAGATGGAAGCTTTTTAAAGCCAACGAAGAGCATTGCGAGGTACGTATGACGACTATGGAAAAAAATACGGAGTTCTTGCGACTTCGCGCCGAGTTTCAGGATTGTCTTTGTTCCTGGGCACGGATGCGGACGTCCACAGAGCGCAGTTCGGGATCTAGTAATACCCGTTTTTTACAAAACGTTGTGAAGTTCTCGGTCAAGTATTAGTGTACCCGGACTTGTACCAAGTGGACTTCCGGGTGTAGATTTACTAGACTCTGACTTCCACCGAGTGGACGTCCAGGTCTAGCAATACTAGGCTTCGAACTGCGCTTTTCGAAATTTCTTGTATAATAATACTAGCTGATATACTGCAGCCGGTGCAAGTCCAGGATGCAGTTATACTGTGCAGCTTACTGCCTCGTGTGGAAGCCTATCCCTAGCCAAAGTGCACTACGACTGCACTTTTCGTGGTTCCGAAGGCAGTACTGTCGCGCATCGCTCTTAGTGAAGATAACCCAAACGTTCACTACGTGTGGTGAACGTTCGGTCTAGTCTTACTATATTGCCGTGGTACTACGTCAATAATTGGTCCGGAGTATTTGCACAGACCCAGGTTTTCCCAATCGTGCCCCACTATCACCTCTACTCTCCCGCCCTCTCCACCTGCAATGGCTCACAGTCTCTGCCCTGCATTGCACCATATACCTCTCGCAACTCTTTAACGACGCCTCCTATCCCG
Source organism: Endocladia muricata (assembly GCA_032356245.1). Lineage (NCBI taxonomy): Eukaryota > Rhodophyta > Florideophyceae > Gigartinales > Endocladiaceae > Endocladia > Endocladia muricata. Next base: position 21,389 of record JAUKWC010101376.1, read on the forward strand.
CCCACCATCCCTTCCGGTTTGCACACCACACTCCACCCACAGCACTCCCTCAGCCTCTCCACGTCCAACAACCGGCACTCCCTGCCTCGCATCGCGTGCCACTCATCTCGCCACTCTTCACCAACACCACCCATTCCGCCTATCTTCCCCTCCAGTTTGTAGACCACACTCCAGCACTACTCGCACTCCCTCACCCTCTCCACCTCCAACAGCTTGCACTCCCCGCAGGGCATTGCACACTACAGGTCTCGCCACTGTTCACCAACGCCAACTATCCCGTCCCTTATACATTCAAGTCTGCACACCGCACTCCCCCATCACCGGCACTCCCTCACCCTCCCCATGTCCAACAGCCTACACTCCCCACGTCATATCGCACTCGATTTCGCACAGCCTGCACTTCCCGCATCACATCGCAATTTACATCCGGCAACCCGAACTTCCCGCATCTCTTCGCACACCACACGTCGTACCACTCTGCCATGACGCAATTCATCACGCTCACCTTTCCTTTCAGTTTGTAGACTACGCTCCACGAACACCAGCATTACCTCATCCTCTCCACCTCCAACACCCCGTAAACCCCGCATGGTATCGCACACTACACGTCTCGCCATTCTCCCATGGCCTTGCGCATCCCGCCCACATATCTTTCCAGTTTACACCACACACGCCACCATCACCCGCATTCCCTCACCCTTCTCACCTCCAGCATCCTGCGCTTCCCGCATGTCATCGCACAGTTCACGTCTCGCCACTCGTCAACGACGCCTACCCCTCCCGCCCACATATCTTTCCAGTCTGCACACCACACCCCACCATCACCCGCATTCCTCCTACTTCTCCAAGTCTCGCAGCCCGCACCTTCCAGCATCCCGACACGAACCCCATGTCTGGGGGGGGGGGGGGGGGGGGGGGGGGGGGGGGGGGGGGGGGTGGGGGGGGGGGGGGGGGGGGGG
>JAUKWC010101487.1:0-25796 GCA_032356245.1 Endocladia muricata
CCGCTCGGATACAAATTTGCTCGCGCGTAAGTTCAGATGCACGGATCTTTCCACGTCCGCACGAAACAGAGGGTAGGGCCTGGGTACCTAATCAAACTACAGAACTCCCACTGGAGTTCCGAACCAATTCTACGCCGAAGTCTACGACATCTCAGGACAGCCGAGAGGAATGCCCGTAGGATTTGCCTTCGTCGAGGCAAAGAAACGTTGGCTATCTGCAAGCTCCACTCTAGTTACAGCTGGGTAGAGGAAGAATTGTGATTCTCTATGGAAATGGGGAAGTTGCTCACAGGCTTACGCTCCCTGCTCTTCAAGGCGATATTTGCTTAGAAGACCATTGCGGCCCCTCCTCCTGTCGCGATAGTGAAATCCAGGGCGGAGAATATGTAGAGCTCCATAAGGTCAGATTTCTTCATCACCTGTGATGGCGAGAGAGACGCGAAAAAAGTATGCAAGGACAAGTAGGCTATCTTTGGTGGGCGGAAGCTAGTCGCCAGCATGGCTGCAGAGCAGTGAGGAACGAAAGAGGGAAATAAGAGCGGCAACAGTGAGGGTGCACCGAGTGAAGTGCACAGCGTCACAGGAAAAGTAGCGCAGACCATCTCGACAAAGGAGAAATGAGCGGAGCGGTGGACAAAGCCGGCCGAGAAAGTGAGTCAATGCTGAGATATTGAACTATCGAAGGCGTCCAATGTTCTTTCGTTGGAGCAAATGTGAGGGACTTGTATTTGGAGAGTAAAGGACTGCAAGCCAGACGACGTCAGGATGGCAGTCAGGTTCGTTCCCGTCTGGCCGAAGTTGTCGCGATGTACAAGCCGGCTAATCATGACGTTTGAAAAAGTCAGTGGATTGGTGAGGGCTGTCCAGGACTTATTGCAGCCTTGCATAACAATCCGCTCATGTCGGAATACCTGGGGACGGTAGGTTTCTTATTTTGGGTCAGATTCGTACAAGTGTCTAACCATTGTTTTGCAGATGGGTGGATCGGTAACCCCCTTCTTAGTGATATCCCATTCGGCCTCAAAATTGTTACCATTGTGTAACCTTAGGTTTTGCTTTTGCAACCAGTTTATAATCGCGTCTTTCTGTGCCCCACGCCGCTTTCCGCAAATCAGTCGTCTTAAATCGCCTACCCTTCTCGCATCCCCACCCCCGTTGCAGTCAATCGTTTGTCTAATCGCGGTTCCTATCCCTACCCTGACCGTTGCGGTATCCCCCGTCCACAGACATTCGCTGCTCATCTCATCCCTCCAACCACAAACTCCCTCGTTCATGATTTCCGCCAGTAGTCCTTTCTTACAGCTGCCGCGATTTCGAGCTGACCACAAAAATTCCCGCCGCAAAATCCTCAGGCCATTCGCTCGCGTTAGCTACATACACTATCTTTGGGCGGTACAGCTTGAACCGTAGTGTCATGTATAGGTAGCGCTAGGGGCGGAGGAGCTCGGGCCCGGGCCAGGTCCGGAACTCTTCAGAGTCAATGGTGCTACGCTGGAAACGCCTGCTTCTGCGCGTCTCCGGCAAAGCCCACGCTTCGTGGAACCGCACTCCACCGCTAGCGGGTTCTCTGAGTAACGATCGAAAGGTTAGGGTCCAGGCCGTGCGAAATCGGTACGTCTATTGTCGTCTTTTCTCCACGGCCAACGACGAGTCGACTGAGGTCTGCATAACCATCCGGGACCCCCCAAAGCCATAGGGCATTGTTGTCAAAAGTACAGACGCCACCATCGACGGCCTGCATCCAAGCATGGTTATGCACGGCTATAAATATGACCTCAAGGTAGTTTTAGTATTCCCGCAACGCCGCATGAATCTTTCGTCGCTGGACTACGCTGGAGAGAGCATTCAGGACTGTAGGTCGTTTAGCTATGGTGTGAGGTGTGCTACGGCAAGCAGATGGCATCCTCGGCAATCTCTGCTGGGCCTGAAAGGAAGACATCATGGCACGGCATTGGCTCTAGGTCGCCTCAAGGGGGCCTGTTTTATCTCCAAGATGGGCGGAGGATCATAGACACAAAAATCTTGTCCTACTTGTCCCGGTCGGACAGCTCTCCTTTACGGGTCCGCTTCAACATGTCCTTTGTCCACAAACTGGGGAGTGTCACAAACTTCATGCAAAATCTCACCGATGTGAAGGACATGCCCCCGCTGCTCCTCAAACAGAGTGCAAGAACGGTAGCAGAGACAAAATCCATGCTAGATTCAGTTCGGGCCCGTTTCCCTCCCGTTCCCACCTACGCGTAGCAAAGATCTTTCTTCGGCACTCCGGGCTTCTGAAAGTATTGAGCTCCTTGAAACTCGACAATTCCACCTTCAAAAAGTTTGGCACCACGCACCTCGGTGACGCGCATCTTTCCCCGGAGATACGTGGAGGCATCGATCTACACCCTTGTTCTGCGTTATGGTTTGCCGACAATCCGGACCGCGACGGACAATTTGATAGCAAAGCACTTATGGAATGCGCGTGCATAATCTCACGAGTCCCGCCGGACTCATTCGCCAAGTATAGTGAGCTAAAGGATCTGAGTTACCGCAACTTGCTGAATACTGTTATTCGGCAATGGAAGCTCCTTAGAGTTCCCGTGGCAGATTTCTGTCGCGGCAAAATGCGGCCCCTGTCGGCGAATGACACCAGCTATCACGAAAACCTCAAGAGGTCAACAAGGGCCCGCGCGACTCGTTCCGAGACCAGGGTAATTCAGAACAATTCTGCTAGGCCTGAAATTACGTCGCTCGAAGGCCGCTGACAGTCGAGGGTGCGAGGCGGTTGACGAGTTTTTCTCCCAATCATTCCTTCGTTTCACACGCAAATGCACCGCAGCCTGTAGTCCGCCTGGCGATGGACTCTGCGGCTTTGGCTGTCGAAACGACGCACCGCAAGAAAGGAGCGAGTCCACACTTTTCATGGCCGACTCCTCGTCCTATGGAATGCAGAAAGACCCCATAGCCAAAAATAAATGAGATGATCCAAACAAACAGTCTCGAAGAAGGCGAGAGCGGTGATGCAGAAGCGAGAGAAGGACTGTTATAAGAAGAGGTTCACGAAAAAGACAGACCGGTTCCAAGGTGCTCCGTACGTATACCACGGAAAGGTTCCAAATCAACCGCACATCGATAGTACAGACAGTATGCCGATGTTCAGCCGACTCCAGAGGTAATGGAGTGAAGCGGAATACATCCAGTGGCCGCACTACTGCAAGGACGAATTTCGGCTGGGTGTAGAGCACACTCCATAGCGCCTACTACATCTGCTTCCATCTCACCTTCTCGTTTGGGACTGAGCGAACTTGTCTCCGAACATCAGGTGCTTCGTATGAGTACATTGATTTGAGAGTATTCTGGCCGGGTCCACGCGTCTAGCCAGCTTAGATGTGGAGATATAGACCCCAGCACCACGAAGCCCAGTCGCCCGAAGATGCCCGTCTCGAAGGCTCTCGCGTTCTGCCATGGGGACTATGGCCTAGGGTGTCCATACTATCAAAATCGGCAAGTTGAGCCTCAGCACCATGGCTAAGATTACCTCGAGAATATCGCTGACAGCGACGGTCCTCCATGCGATTTCTTTGGACCCTTTGCCATATCGCCCGACTGCAGCGACTTTCGCTCGGAAACCAGCCCTAATTTATGGAGAAGTCATTTGACTGTCGGAAAGCGCTAGGACGGGGCCACCTTAGAATCGCTAAAGTCCCATCAAGAACGAACGGAAAAGTGACTGCGACGCAGTGTACGAGGCCCTCAGGCTCGCCTACTTGTGAAGTATCTGCAGGGCCCTCATCGAATCTGGCGAGTCGAGAGTTAGTTAGCACGTTGCCTCAAAAATACATGGCCGGATCGCCTCGGGCCTCGGTCACCTTGCTGCCAGTGTCCGTCCGAAGAACACATCTATGGGATTGCTGTCCAAGCCTGGAGCTCTGGCATGGTGTTTGCTAGATGTAGAGGATAGTCCGCTGCAAGTTCCGAGTAATGACCCGGACGAGACATTGAGGGTGATGACCCAGGGCGTGGTTGCTGTTGTGAGCGGAATCGTGTGCCTCCATTCGCCAGTGTACGACTTCCGGCCTCTGCTCGCGTACTACGAGGAAAGCGACCGGGTGGCAGCTGCGGCTTTGTTCAAGGTGAAGAGGATCTTCATGCCACCTTACTCTACAGTATTCGACCTGAAGCATCTCCCGTTCGGTGGAGCTTGATACCAGAAACATGACAGATAACTTCGCAGTTCTGTACACTTCATACTTCATGTCGGGACGGAAGGCTGTGCTGGACTCCGTCATCTATGCAGTAAGCGGGAGACCGCATCTCCCGTCTTGCGACACTTGCGCCTTTTCGCGTCGCGAAGATCCAAAGCGCGGAGGACTGGGCGTGCAGGGACAATGCGGACGCTGCTGGTCTTCCTGACCCTGACGTAAAGGCAAGTGGTGGCAAAAACAAGATAAGAACGGCAGGTAATGGTCTCGACTCTGACGACGCATGGAATCGATTGGAGTTCCATCAAGTACGCAAGAGGACTAGGAGGCCATTCGAAGAAGAGGTCACTGACTGGTGCTCAGTGAAACTGTCTTAACCAATACATCCAGGTGCCAGAACCAGTTCTGGCGAACCGGCCACACCATGGCGACTTGCAAAGATCTCAGATGAGCCGCGAGAGTGTTTCTCGAGAACAGTACGTGATTTCCTCGGGCGCTTTCGAAGAAGAAGTGGTTGGCAAAGTAATAAACGCTCATACTTTCAGGCTGTCAGTGATACAAAGGGCTGTCATGTGTTTTTTCTCCAATACACAAGCATATGGCTACTGTCTGTTGAGGCTATGAAACAACGCTCACTTGCTCCTGAATCATCCATGAAGCGTATCCCAGCCCCTGAAATTAATGTCACCCGATCCATTTTAGACAGGATTTGCTTTTAAGGCCCACAAAACTCACAGTGAGAGCTCCTGTTTGAAATGCACTACTCATACGCCCTGCTTGGACGATTCGCAGTTTGTTTCTTAGGCCTTGGTAGGTCAAGAAGCTGTGCCTTCCGTGCTACAGGCAGAGCTCTATTGTAAGGCTACGTCGAAGTTGAGATGAAGTGTCCGCCCCATCTCTCCCCTCACCATTCTTAGCGTGCGACCTCCATATAGCATAGGAATACATCCTCTACATACGAGAACCTGCAGACTTGTCTGTACGCTTGAGCATCAAGCTGCAGTTCGCAGCACATCGCCAGAACCAATGCAGTGCCGGACAGAAAAAATCAAGCGTCCATCCTCGATAAGTGCCACGGTAGTAAATGCACCAGGCTGAGCTATGCAGCGCAGGGTGGGGTATCCGAAGACCATGCTTCAGCCTTGCGATAGCTCTAAAAGGTCTTCTCATCAGAACACACTAAACTGACCCCGTCGATCGGCATTGGAGCTTTCTGCGAGTTCTTCCCCCTGTAGCAAAACGGTCCTGATGTACAATTCAAAACGGCCAGACTCCCGTTGAAGAACTCACCGCGGACCGTGTCAGATTCTCTGTTGTATCGTAATGTCGGCATGGTTCTTGGTTTGGCAGCGCATGTCAACATCAGCAAAAATAATTCTCAGGTTCGCCACGACGCAGATGCCGCGCGAAGGGCATATCAGTCTCGTGTGTCGAAGGACGTAGGTAAGCGGAGTGCTGTCGGAGGTATGAAGGGTATAACCTAAGCTTTTCGGACTGAGGCGTGCTCCAAACGATGAAGTGTCGCCGGGGAACATATCTTTTTATGAGTAACTAGGAGTTAATGTACACCTCTCAGCTCGACCAGGATGTTTCTGTTGCATCTTACCTGCGAGTAGTGAATGTGACCATCCACTGGATTCGCCAGCTCAAAACGAAAGTTTCGAGGGTCGACGTCCACGCGAAAAATCGCCGTAGTTGACGAACGCCTCTGTTTAAGCTACCATAAGAGTTGACATTGCCTGGCATTTGAAAAGGTACAGTGCCGATGGAAGCATCGCTAGGGTAGTGCGCCCAATCAAAGCCCACATCAAGTGCAAAAATTAAGATGTCCCTACAGGTATTCCTACGCGAGGCTCCATCCCATAAGCTCTTAGGCTATCTCATATGGCCCATCCATCCATTTGAACGTCCGATTCCAACAGGTTCATCGTGCGTGCCTCGCTAGCCTTTTCTTTGATAGCAGTCCAACGTCTGATGAGGCCCTCGTTCCCGGCCGCAGATCACACGCTATCGTAATATGCTACCCCTATCTTCATGGATACGCATATCACCGTTTGCGGAGTCCTCAGTCTGAATCGAAGGGACATTCTGCTGTCACAGTACCTGCAAGACAGGTTGCAATCCTTGACAGTGACAGAAGTGCTAGCGAGCCAGGCAGACCACTGTGCCCTCTGTACACTCCAGCACTTTTGCGTATGGAGAGGGATGCCCTATGTCAATCCTATTATCGATTGAGCACGGGGGAGAAATCGATATGAGCTGAAGGATCCACGGCTCGGAGTCTGAGGCCCCGATTGGCAGCGAGAAAAGTAAATCTTGGCATAGAGCAATATCGACGAAGAGAAATCTTGAGTCGCGTGCAAAGAAAGTTCTTTTCAAATGTTACGCCGTGTTCCTCGTCGTAGTCCCGCCCAAAGAAGCGTGCATTAGTTTTGGGCAGTTCTGCCATTCGCAAACGCACCAATATTCAGTTACTGCTTGAGTAGTGCAACCGCTACAGCTCAACTTGAAAGGTTTCTGCGTGTGTACCTTACTCTCCAATGTCACTATCTAGTCTGAAACGAAAATTACGTCGTGTGAGTACGAAGTTTCCTTGTCTGAATTTCTTTTTTTGAATCTTCGAGTCTACCCTATCAACTTTCGTTTTCGCTTTTCCGTTTTAGACCCGCAAACTCCCGAATTCATACTCGAAGCGGAGGTTTGTGCTCTGCTCGTGAGTTCTTTGGGTCATATCGTGTGTACACATCCACCCGTAATACACTTTACTAGTGTGTCTCCCACCCGCCCACTCATACGATCAGGAACCTTTCAAATCACTCGCATTCGAGTGTTTAAACGTGTAAGCTTAACATGATAGCGTCGATTGACATTAAAATCAAATCTGTACCCAGCGAGTTGCAGAGGCTGTTGACACAAGCGTACCACGCACTTAATTATGAAACTGGTATTCATGCTGTGGCATGTGCACGTTTCAGTTAGTAGCGTAGAACAAAGCACCCCAGCTACGAAGGGAGGTACGGTGGAGGCGTTCTGAAATGCAATTCAAACTGTGCTGCGTGTTCAGAATATCTGACGGCATCGGGACGAAAATTTGCGACAGTTCGCGTCTACGTATTGCGAAAGTAGATTCCGTGCATGGCCCGTGTTCGTATTGAGGTGGCAAGGGCTCATATTTGTTCCTAGAAACCTTCAGTAAAGCTGAGGTGTGTGTACGAAAAACATGCTGCTAGTACCACCTTGAAATAGAAGATCGCATCTCTGGTAATGTGAAGCATTTCTGGTGACATTAGATCGCTTCGATCGAGCGACACATCTCTGCTGGGCAGTCCCATATGGCTTCATATATAAAGCAACCTCAAAACAAAATGGGCATCTCTTCTCTGTGTGCTGGGCAACTCTGGTAGGTGTATCTCCTCTCCAATGAAATCTGTCATCACAAGTAGCTCTAATTGCTCCTCGGTAATGTACATTTCCTTTGGAGCGCTGTGCTAGTGAGGCATAACTGCGTGGAGTTCTTCGGCAGGCGTAAGCCGCCGGTTACGATTTCGGTGCTGTTATATAATTCGTTGTCCCGAGCGTGCTCATGGACAATCCTACACAAGTGCAAGAAGCTGTACGATTATGCAAATTCCGATTTCTCAATTCACTGCAGTTCTGGCGTGGATTTGCTCCGCCCTGCAGCTTAGTGACGATCTTAATTCAGTCACATAAGATTTCTTCCTTCTGACTTTCTCGAGTCTTTATTGTAGAGCACTACTTCTGGACGTTGGGCGACGCTCTCAGCGCTAATAGAGTGACGATGTGAATTGTGCCGATGTGATGCGGCTGACGGGCCAAGGGGTAGGTCGGTGATGCACCAGCTCGCACCTCTGTACCATACTCTGCACTGTCCCATATGTCCCACACGTGGGTGCTACTGCAAGCTTGCTTTTGATTCCTTCGATATGAGTTTTTTATGATTCTCTTCCTCGTGAAAGTTTCACTTGCACTTGCGATTTTTATGTTACTTTATATCCTTACTGCGATGCCACAGATTTGACATTGCAGTAGGACTTGATATGTTTATGCACATGAACGCCCAGTTCTACGATGAGGCTAATTCCACGGCAAAGATGTGCTTGACCCGCAACTTTGCGGCGGCCCAGCAAGATTGCATCGGCTAAACGGCTGACTCTCTCATTCCGCCATTTATTGAAGCGACCGCATTACGTATGTCTATTCTCTGTAATACTGTGCGGTTGCTGTCGAGTTTTGTTCGGCGATGCTCTACGTACCTACTCTAAAAAATTTGCAGCAACTATCCCTCGTCGCGCCGCGCTGCGACATCTTCACTACTCCTAGACTTCTACCGCACCCCCCAATTCAGAGCTCCAGTTGGGCTGTGGGCTAGGCTCTTCAAGTGACTCGTGCACACTTCGAAGTTGGTTCCTCTTGCCACCAGTGGTCTTACGCCACTATAGATACAGACTTACAAGTCTTTCTAGCATATTTCTCGGTTTTGCGAATACTCATGATCGTTCCAAGCGACCCCGACGCCAGAGTATAACCCCGTACTCCCATCAGTGCGACTCAGTATGCCGACAGCGGCTGGGAGCGCATCATTAGAGCAGCTCTTTCCCCAGAACACTATACGTTCTTTCGCGTACAACCTATATGTTGGCCTCAGCCCCGTTTTTGGCGTTACATGATTGTCTAAAGAACTACCTCTTTATCTTAGTCCTTGTGGGCGTATTCCTCATTTGCAAGGATCTTTCATATTCCTTTACATATCCCTCACTGGACCTCCCGTACGTAGAACCATGTCGTCATTGTCCCATGCTCTCTCGAGAACCGAGACTCCATTGGATCGCTAAGCCGCTGTATACAAGCATACCTTACGCGCTCGTGCACCTCTCTGACGGTGTGTTGTGGCAGTTACCTACTCTCATGCCCTCAACTCAAATTGGCATCTCCGCATGTACCGTCCTCGTCTTCTCCTGCGACTCATGTGTGCACCACATGCATGGACATACGCACCGCCTACATATGCTGTAGTGTAAGACTGTAAGGGGGAGTTGCAGTAGCCTACAGCAGACGCAGCACACACTAGGGATCGCACAGTCGCAGAACTCCAACAGGTCTCCAATATATACAGTCGTGGCCTTTTCGATGAGGAAATGACCTGACACGGTAATCGCATTTTCGCTCAAATCTTTGCACCTATACAGGGGAGGCCCATCATCCTATTGAGTCGTAACATATGTGGCCGCAGATAGAAATGATCCGCATATGCGGAAGCCTGATATGTTTCCTGAATTTTGGTATAGATCGCAGCTTGACTCCGCCGCGTAAAACCCTGTGGACGGCGTCGATTGGTCTCGCTGCTGTATGATATGTATGACAAGAAGACAAACCATAGTACGTGCTAGACGAAGCGGTAGTAAAGGCTCATATGTGCCGCATTTCCCGCATAGAGCTCGAGCTAAGGTCTTTTCTTCTCTGGCCCTGGTCCCATCCAATTTCGAATGGTTCGTCTCTTGACGCAATGAGCATAAAGTGGGGCTGGAAATAAGCCGGAATGTGGCCTACAATAGCGCTCTCGCACACAATCGGCTTGCTTGCTCAGAAGGCCGAACTGGTGGTGCAGAATAGACGCGCAAGATTAACCAAGACGGTACTTTGCCCCATGTAGCATCTCCGAAATCTCTTCGTTCTGGTCAGTATCAGCGGTTGGGTCTTCTGGGGTTTAGGTTGGAACGAAGTCTAGTTCCTTAACCGTCATCGCGTAAGTATCGTATCGCCGCGATGGTTTGTGATCTTGGCAGTGCTGGCAACATATAATATGCCCCGATCGTTCCTAGTGTCGGAAAAGAAGAGGAAATTTGAGGACATCTCCACATCCTTTTTTTGATACGGTACCGCAGTCGTAATCTATCCAGAGAGTAAATGAGAAAGCGGGTAGAGTCGCGTTAGGGTTCGTTACCTTGTTCCTGTGTCTGTTGTACGTTCTGCGACCATGTCTGCCTTCGTCTGTGTTTCCGGAAACAGATACGGACGTCCACCGGGTGTATTAGCCTAGTTAACCTTCCACCCATAGTGCGTATTTCGTAATGCCCTGAAATGCTGACTTCCGCCACATTCTGAAACGTGGATTTCGTGTGGTACGGCGTGTTTACACACGGACACCGACTTCCAAAAAAAAATTTGGAACCGCCATGCACAGTGAACGCCCGCATCCACTACCCGGAGCTCGGTTCCTAGTAAAACCTCCAGGTCGTACTGCGAATTGTGCAGTACACTGCAGTTCCGCATCTCACCTTACGTACCGCAGTGTTAAATAATGGCCTATGGCCTGCGTTATGTGGATAGGCTTACCTTGGGCCCTTCATACTGGTCATGGCCTTCGAATAGGTTTCACGCCACTGCACCGACGACCACTACGCGCAATAGGCTCCATCTGTGGCTCTAGGAAACTGAGCTTTATGCTCGAAGATGTTCGGGCGCACTGGCTCATCCAGAATCTTGCCGACTTTATTTGGCACTATTTGATGGGTAAAACTCGGCGCCCATTTCTCAGATAGAAGTGTAAATATAGTATGACGCAGACAAGGACTACTGTGTAATCCACGTACGGTGTGGCATATTGCACGCGTCCTGCTGGACGGAGTCGGTTTAGTGGGTGCCGAATATGAGACCTTTAAAGGGACGGGGTGGCTGCGACGTGGTGATTCTGTTCCTCGCGATTCAGTCGTGTAGTAAAGCCTGCTTTCTGCATCGCCACGTCACTGGTCACCAATATGCACACGAATTCATACATTTAGCACCGCATGGTTTGCGCGGAAGTGTTGCCAATAGTAGCGCAGAGCTGAGGCCTACAGTCGAGATGACATCCTTTCATACGAAACAACTTTGTTCCTACGCTGTACGGCCACCTACCCTTAGAAGGACGTGGGAGGTACAGACGACAACACTTCACTCCACCCTTGCCGTAGCCGTACTACAGTTGACACGTCCAGAACGGGAGGCACACTTTTCTTGTACTGAACAGCTCTCACAGGTGTTACACAAAGCCTGCAAACAAACTGATCCTCGAGTCGACGTTAGAGCGAAGTTGCGCAAGTTCACTTTGTAGTATTCAAAAGTATGTAATGTTTAAGATCGATGGGTTGTCACTAGTGATAGGGTCTGGGATTTGCGCTCGTGAGAATACATGGGCAGGTGGATGTTTTTATGACTAACTAGATTTCGTTCATCCATCTGGTCACATGCTTTCACTTGTGTAGATCTGAGTTCCTGTCACCAGTGACACTCCCATTGTCAAAATTTTCATTATTTCTTCAACCTCTTTCTTTTGTGCTAGCGTCCTCAAAATCGCCCACTTCTCTGGACGACTTATCCTGCGTCTGAGCTCAAGTCTTTGCCATCGACCATAGTGCGGTCTGCTCGCCGGAACCGGTCCTCGAGCTGGCAAGTATTGTCTAAGTTTGTTTTACTTTCTGCTACTCAGCCACTTCTTCGTTTAGCTTTCTAATCTTCCTCACTACCTGTCGGAACGGCAATCAAATCCTCGAGGTCATTGGAGTCGATATCATCATCTCAAGGACTGACCTGCTCTGCCCTGCTACTCTCGTCCGCGTCCGGGTCTGCAAATCTAACCACGTCGGCGTCGTCCGCACTGTCCGGTTCCTCATCGATTTCATTACTCCTACGAGTAACACGGGGATTCTCTATGGCCGGGAGCTGCGGTAGCTCTCTCAATACATACTGAACCTGGTCCCGCACACATTTCCCTTCCGGCATGAAGTACACATAGTACCGTACCTTCAACTCATCCGCAATGCGGTCCCAATACCCAGCCCCGGCGTGCGTGAGATGCATTTGCCCGAAGGGCACAGAGTTGGGCGATACAATGATATCCTTCATCTTGAACAAATCGGCTGCCCCCACCCGATCGCTCCCCTCCCCGTATGCAAACACGTGTGAATAGTCACCCACTCAAAACAGGAAGCCCACTGCCCCGCTCTCGATTGCGAATGAGCCCAGCCTCTCCGCTCTCAATGACGCGTTGAAGTCTTTGTGCGGCGCTTGCCGCGGGCAGTCGTTTCCAGTATCGAAAAACGAACACCCCGTCTTAGGGATGAACAGCTTCGTCCATGATATGTTCCTCAGGCCGGCTTAGGCAGCAACCTGAACCACCCTGACGTCCAGCTGCGCACGCCTTCGCGAAGCCCACACTCAAACCCTCCTCGACACTGAGGTTTCCATCACCAGGCTCCGTGTACAGGGGTGCCGGGTGATTCCCCGCTCCCGGTTTGCTGCTTCCACCTGGTCTTCCCCGTCATTCACGATCGGGTTCGACCACGTCTCATTTGCCTGTTGTCCTAGGCCATTCTCCTCGTCGAATATGCTCTCCATGAACGAAAAAAACTTTTCAACTGCGGAAAGCTTCCACGTGGGCGTCAACGTCAGGGGCCCGAGGCTTCGGCGCGGAATGCCTCTGGAATCAGCAAAATTCTCAGGGTACGTGTAGCCGAGGTGCTGAAGCTGGCCTTGTCGCCTCCCAAAGTAGGCATATTCTCTGCTATAATCCTCACCCCCGTTTGTTATGTTCCTCCAGAAGTGTGTCTCAAGCCGGTTGGGCCTCCAGATGCCCGGACCCACATCGATACCCTCATGCTAGGTAAAGTACACGTGGCTCCCCAGGAAGAACTGAAGCCGATGCATAGCTACGACGGCTTTGATGGAGAGGTACAAGTGCGCCCGGTGCTCGATGAATATGTGAATTGGAAGCAACCAGAGCATGGGGTGCCGGTCTTTTACCATCCACAGCCGCAACTCTTCTTCTTCGTAATCTGGCGGGCCAGTGTATGCCAGATTTTCCCAAGAGTTGGATGTTTTTTCAAACACCACCGTCTTTTCCGCGGTGAGGACCGGTAGCTGCTTCGGAACCTTGTCGTCGAAAATTTGCAGGGCACCTTGCAGTTGGCCCATGCCCTCCTGCGCTGCCTTGGTTTTTTCAGCGACTCCTCATCTCGACTGGTCCACTGCACTTCTCACTCCACCAGACATCCCCGACTGCACAACCTCCGCAAGTCGAGGCATCGACCGTGCGGAGGGTGCAGCCATTCTCTCGCTGGCAAGCGCTTTTGTCGCGGGTATCACTCATGGGGCGTTCCGCGCGCGGACTGCAGGCCCGAATGGAGTCGCTCGGGAGTTAAGAGCACGCCTGGCGGAGCGGCCTGCATAAGGCACAGCAGCTCGGGTCGTCACGCGAACGGGGGCAGTGTGCTTGCTTGGCCGGGGAGGAAAGTGCTCAGTTCCCTTATTCACGAGGACCGTAGCGCAGGCCTTGTTGCGCTTCTCCAAATCTTCCGGAGAGTCATTATATCTCTCGGAGAAGAGGTGGCCCTCCTCAGGCTATACATCGCAAGCAAGTTTAGACATACTTGGAAAAGCTTGCGCACGCACGCGTACAAAGGTGTCAGTTCGATCTTTCCGTAGCGGTCTGCGTTGTTGGTGAACCGCGACGCGGAAGCCATGAACAGAGCTACGACCCGAGGGCTCTCTGACCAACGATGCCTGTGATCAAGGTGGCTGATGCCAAGCTTCTTAGAGGTCGTGTTGTCGAAGGCCAGTTCGCGCAGCACTTTCACTATAGCTGAATCTCGGAGGAAAATTTCCGCTCCGCGTACGTGGCGGCAGTATGCGGACAGGCCAGTTGCTATCAACAGAATGGCCCTGGTCATTGCTTCCGCAGTTCCGTTCTGAATCGATTCCAGTGGGTCGATGTTGTTCTCCACAGCGAGAGCCTGCATGAATTGGATGCCACTGATGAGGTAGAAGAAGAACGACTTGTCGATGCGTACCAGCTCGGCGGAGGTACTCTGCTGGGACGCGTCGGATATGATTTTCTTACCCATGATGTCCCGGCCATCCTTTTGGCGGACAAGATGCACGCGGAGGCGCTCGTCAGCCCACGCCATGCCTTCGTTTTCCTCATTCGGGCTAAGGAAAGCTTGGCGGCGATCGAGGCCGTCGATGGTGGCGTCCGTACTTTTGCGAAGAACGTGCTGCGGCTGTATGTTCTTCGGAACATATACGTAGACCTCGGTGGACTCGTAGTTGACGTTTGAGATAGTCCCACACGACACCGGCTGCTTTCTGACATCCACGGCAACCAGATCGGAATCTTCACCGTCGAAACTCTCTGGTGCTGGAGAGGGGTAGGACAAAGGGCTCACCTGGTCCGAAGCGTCACAGCGTAGGCGTTTACGCGGTGCCGACTCCAATGAAGAGGCTTGCATGCCCACTTCGGTCCGCAACTCCTCCCCCGTCGCCGCCGGCTGCGCTTCCGGCTCTAGCTGAACTCCACGCTGGGGCTCGGTGGCCGACATGAACGAGTCGCGGGCGGTGGCCGGGATGGGAAGTTTATTGGTCAGTTCAGAAGTACACGACTTGCGGGAAAGGATGAATAACGGGAGTGAAAGAGGAGGGAGTCTATAAAGGAAATGCGTCAAAGACGAGGGAGGATCCGTGTGCGGTGGAGGTTGAACGGGTTACGGTATGGAATGGAAAAACCCAGAGAACAAAGTGGTAGCGTAGGAGGGGTACGGGCACAATCGCCAGAGGAGGTTCGACGGGCACGGTTGGCGGCAACTATCGTCGCGTCAAGAAAGGAGCCATTACAACTAGGCCGCAGTAGCTGCATTTCATGTTTGAAAAGTATGTAATTTATAATGTCGGTGCGGTGTCACCAGAGATAGGCGTCGAGATCTGCATGCTTGAAAATAAACGGGCAGATGGATTTTGTTTTCCAGCTTAGATTTCGCACATACATCTGCTCATGTGATTTCGCATGTGTAGACCTCATCGCCTGTCACGAGTGACACCCCCCCGCACTCTAAACGATCTACTTGTTTCTACAAGTTTCGTGGATGGGGAGTCACTGTTCGTAACTGCCGTTACGGAACAGAAACGTGCTTGTGTAGGAGTATGTTCTGTTCCTGGCCGCTGCCCTCCCTGCCCGTAGTATCTATGCAACCCGTCTGCTTCCACAGGACGAGAAGCTACACCGTCCTGATACCTATTTATTGATGCGGTCTCTCCTGCTTTCATTGCTTCGTCCTCGTCTCTCCTCCTTGTGATTCCATCCACGTGAATTTATTTGGTTCGCGTGCGGCGCTCAGCGCCTCCCTCCTTGCAACCCCATCATTCCTGGGCTTCTTTCCCTCTTTCGCTCCTCACCGCACTGTAACCATGGCGCCAACTGAACTCAGGCGGCCCGGGACAGCCGGCGTGTGCTTGCCAGGATTTATTGCCGTTCTCTCTTCATCCGAGGTGAACGCGAAGCATGACCTCACGAAGTTCGACATGTCGGCCTTCCTACACTTAGTCATCGAAGCAGACGACGAGGTCTCAATGGCGATCAAGGAAATTGTCGCAGTGAAGAGCGAGCAGCGCAAGCATGGCGGCGACTTCCGCACTTCTATCGAGATCAAAAGCGGAGTCTCTTCCGAGCTGGGTAGCAAGAAGATGAAGCAAATAGTGCGCGCCGCGCCGTCAATCGTTTTGCTCACATGAAAGAAACGGGAGGATTGGGGAGATCGTGGATGTGGCCCTGAGGCAGAAGATCTTTGGGGTGTCCGTTCTTGTTGGCACGAATTTCATCCCGTCTAAAATCGACAGGGTTCCGGAAGACGTTCTCTCCGGAAAATTTTCTGTTGGTCGCAACAGAACCTTCGAAGTTGTCATGTTTTTCCACGCGATCAACGTATGCCTCTCAAAGCGAGGCGGCAAACATGCACGCGCTTTGAAGAAGATATATCAAACCGGAAATCGTCTCGCGTTTGCTGTGCAACTTCTGGGTCTGGCATAGACGAAGCTGGCGAAGGCCGTGGGACTTTCTGAGTTCGAGACGTTGGTCGAACTCTACCTTCTGTTTCGTCCGCGCGTTCAGCACTTTGTCGCTCTGAAGCCACGCCCTGATGGCTTTGAAGTCATTACGCAGAAGACCACGCTGCAAGAGGATGGGGTAGCAAGTGTGCAGGAGAGTACGAGCAGTATCGTAGCTCGGGACCGAAATGCTGAGAAGGATGGGGCAATGTGGGCGGTTACCAGTCTGTTCCAGTCCAGCCTGTAAGCCGTTGTTACAAACCAGACTTTGTACGGTGTCCAGCACCGCAGCAACTGGCCGTATCTGGACCGATTTGAGGCGCAAGGTGAACAATTGACAAGAGTCTTCACCGACTTGAGTGGGGATACCCACGAGGCGTTGGGGCTTCAGCATGAAGCGCCTGAAGATAATGGTATCTGTTCAGAGGTTATCAAAATGGACTCGGAGCTGTCGGATGCCGATTCGGAAGATACAAGATCGTGCTGTCGTCGGCGGGTGACATTGTCGAGCACCATGCCCAGTGTAGGACTATCCGGGCAGCCTCCACGTCGTTTGTCTTCCCGGCTGAAAGTGGAGATGGAGTTGGAGCTGGAGGGCCGCGACAACAAGGTGGGTGATGGGGTGGCACACAGTGGTATGGGGCAAGCTAATCGGGCCTTTCGGTCCACTCTCAACCCATTAGTGCCGGAACCGAACAACCCTCTTCGTGAAGCACTAGAATCAGCAAACAGTATTAGCCGGTCTCCACCGCCGATGGTAGTGTCGGAAGAGTCTCTCCACAACGCGAATCCATCGATCGACTTTCTCTCCGAGTTGCTCGGCGTGAGGAAGTCGGACTGACGTGTCCACAACTGCACTTTCCACGACCTCCTCAATCATCACGCTGAAGATTTTAGTGAGTTCCTGGAGGGTAGGGTTCAGCTGCTGTTGATAGAACCTCCGTTCAACACCAGAACCGAGCGCGGTGCGCACAACTCTGCCAACGATGTCTTCACCGTCAAGGACATGGACGCCCCCATCCCAATATTCGCCGCACTGCTTGTTAAACCGGCCACGGAATCATTTTTTGCAGTGGTCTACAATTCGGCATGTGGCTTTCGCGCCTCAACCGTTCCAGTCGACAGGTGTACGAAGAGGCGAGTGACGGGGCCAATGGGTCGAGGTGGAGGCGGCAGAAAAACTTCGTGCCTAACGTGGAGGACCAGCCGATGGTCCATGTCCGAGCTCGAGGTCACTACACGCAAAACCCGGGTATAAAAGGATGTGGCCCCGCCTCAGTCACATAATGGGCTGTTCACTTCTGGCGGAGGAATTTGCAGCTTGAAGTGCAGTTCGCCCGGGTGTGCTACAAAAGCAACGGGTATGTGCAGTCTTCGCACGGATCCCGGACAAACTGCATGGATGCAATCCAGCAGTTGGATCCCGGAGAGGTGGCGAGAGAAGCTGACG
The DNA here is from genome assembly GCA_032356245.1 of Endocladia muricata. Taxonomy (NCBI): domain Eukaryota; phylum Rhodophyta; class Florideophyceae; order Gigartinales; family Endocladiaceae; genus Endocladia; species Endocladia muricata. Next base: position 17,506 of record JAUKWC010101487.1, read on the forward strand.
AAGGTAGTAGCGGGAGGATGCTTCGACCTGAGCAGAAAACCATCAAGGACATGAGCGAGCTGGTGTTGCAGTATTCGACAGCGGGGGACCTTGTGGTGGACTTGTTCAGTGGTACTTGCGCGACTGAAAAAGCATGCATATGGCTTCCGTAACATTGCCGCTTCGCGATGTACGATGAGGATGACGACTACATTAGTCAGCCTCTACCAAGCTTGTTTAAGGCGTTTCGCGAAAGCGTTGTGAGCACCACGTGCGACATTGGGGGCTCTCCGCCGGCTGGGAAGCTTGCCACAAGGCACTTGGCCGCCGTGAAATGTAACGTGTCGGCCAGGAGAGGAAACAGCCCTGCGGATGCTCCTCCTAGGTGTCCCCGGAAGCAATGTCTATCAGACTGCACGGTCCGATTTCTTGCGAACTAGGCTGCGGACCACATGGTTCCGTTGCGCTTTTGACGGACGTCAGTGGACAACTGGCCGGCGAAGTACCACTCCCAACTGGACACACCGCACCCGCTAACATCACGGGCGATGGAAGCGATGGCGAGGTATGTGGTGGTGCATCTGTCGACGGTGAAGTACAAAGGTGTAGGAATCGTGGTGTTTGTGGACCGCGTCTTCGCGAAAAGAGAAACGATCCTCGCCTCCTATTGGATGCCGCTACACGCATAATTGCGTGAGCGCACCCAGGAGAAGGAGAGGCTCTACGGAGGTGGAACTTTGGGGGTAGACAAAATACGTTTCAACCGGGTAGCTCGTCTCGTGGGAAGGCGGGTGGGGTTCTGTGAAGGTCCGATGCAAAAGGTGTGCATGATACCGGCGCCATTTCGTATGGCCGCGTTTGTGAATGACGCCCTGTGCTTGCCTGGGAATGAGCAGGAGCAGAATAAAGGTACTTCTAAAGCGTGAGATACAAAAGTGAAGTTTGATGCGGAAGACGAGGAATTCTTGCCAAAAGCTCTCCGTTCACTGAACACCGTTATGATCCGTGCGACGCGAGAGATTCTGAAGGGTAAGGAGCTGTTCACACACTACGGGGATAAGTTTAGGTTCTAAGTACGTAAGAGGATCTTCCAAAGTGCCATGGAGATAAAAGAAATACCCACTACATGCCAGTTTCAGAGCCAGTCCCGGGTGAGGAGGTCACACTACAGCCGCTGAGACAACTTTGAGCTCCGCCGTAGTAACGGTCGCCCAGCAAAATTGGCGATTTTGGGGCCGCTATGGAAGGAAAAAGAAGTTTCAGAAGTAATGAAGATATAGTCTTAGGGGGTGGGTGTCACTAGTGCCACGAGCTTAAATGTACATATGTGAGAAGACATGAGCAGACGGAGTGCCAAATTTAATGTGAAGAACAACATCCATTTACCCATGTATTTTCACATGTGCAGATCTCAGCCCCTGCCACTATTGACACCACTCAAGTCTGGTTTTTCGGTACTTTCTGAAATGCCCGTTTGGAGGGCCCAAATCCCTGCTTCCAGTCCTGCCTTTGACGTGCATAGTATTTCAAGCGCCGGCAGGCACTCTTCACGTGTGCATGACGTTACAACGGCCACACTACCAGTAGTGGCTGCTATCTGCCACTTGTACGACTCAGTTCACAACAACTGCGAGATAGTTTTCGCACTCGTTCTTCTCACCGAGCGTCCGTCTGTGCTGCCCTGCCTGTGGCACAGCTCTCCAACGATGGCTCCGCCGCCCAGAAATACAAGAAGGGCTGTTCCGATGCTACGATCTGGTAAGCGCACCCACAAGCAGTGGGAGGGGGGGGAAGATGCCCCCACTGCGCCTATTGGTGTGACTGCACCGAACCGCGAGTGTGGTCCAAGTCAACCCCACCCGGCAGGCAGGTTGACAGGGTTGGTGCGGCCCTACAAAACGCCGACGCCATCCAAGTTTGGTCCAGAAGGTGAACGAGGAGATTGTGTCACTGGTCTGGGGATTCGCGGTGCTACCGTCCCACTGCCAGTTCCACCAGGGCGTACTGCCACGCAGCTGCCTCATTGTCGTGCAGCTATTCAATCTGACTGCAGCTCGAGCACAGCCAGCTTCACCGTCCGGGCCAGAGTTGCGTACGCTCTGCGCGTCCGCACGCCCGCCACTGCCGCCCCCGTGCCGTTTTACCACCCCCTTGGAGTGGGGCAAATTCATCGTGAGACCGTACGTCCTCCTGGTGCGGCGGGGGGTGAGACCCTCTTCGTCGCCACCTCCGCCCATGCCGTCCTGGACAAGCGTTTAGATTTCAGCTGTAGTCCGCTCGAAATCGACCTCGTCGGAGCACATGGAAGGGCTAGAAATGATGCTTGCGGAGCGGACGAACAAGGTCAGGGCACAGGAGCGAGACACTCCTGGTCGGGAGACAACCGTCAACGATTTCATGGAGAAGGTGCGGCAGGGAGGCCAAGAGCTCCTTGAGGTCGGGGTGCTGATCAAGGCAACGCTTTCTGAGTTCCTGCGACTACAAGCAAAAATTCAAGGACGTCAAGAAAAAGAACGAGAGCACACGCCTAGCTTTCCGAAATTCTGATGGCACCCTGAACGCCACATCGCATGCCGGAGCTGGACGTGGTCAGATTCGCAAGCGTATGACACAAATGGGAGCAAAGTATATTGGTATTGCCAAGACCATCAAGAATGATTTTCTGCAACGGTGCCACCGCGAAGCTGTTGGGCTCGACCCCGCAAGTTCTGTCGCTCTCCGAGACTGGGCGGGTCAAAGTTGACCGTGCGTGGCGGGGGAGCTTTCCGCGGACGGCCTGGAGGGTGTCGTGCCAGCTCCACCGATGGTTCCAGCGAATCGTCAGGAGTACTATACGCGTTCCCAGCACGATGAGGCGGAGATTCTGGTTGGAATGGTGCGTGCGGAGCTTGGCACCGGGAGCTGCGCATCCTTGTCTTCGGACGCCGAATTCTGCCGCAAGTGCAAGAAGGCTGTTCCAGAAAATTATGCTCTTTGTGCAAGGATGAGGCAGATAATCTCTAACGTGATGATCACACGGAAGAAAAACGCTCGGGACCAGCTGTTCCAATGCCTGGGGTATTTCTTCTTGATCTCCCGGAAGACCGCGTTTGTATCCGACAGCGAGAGGGCGGAGCGCTCCTCTCAGGCACTCGAAGCGCGGGTGAGGCTCATGAGTTGAGAAAGGTAGGAAGGGACTCCAGACTCCGCATGGTGGCGACTCAGCAAAAGCCGAGGATCTAGCATACGGTGATTACTCTCTACCGAAGGAACTGTGTGAACTTGACGATGGTGACGTAGTGTTTGGAAATTCTTTGGTGAGACATGTCCTTTGCGAGTTCTGAGCGTGCCATACTCAACAGTATGGGGCGTCCACATATGGGTCTATCGTGCAACTCGCACGCCTAGACGCCTGGCCGGGAACGACGGCGTCCCACGTGCAGCATGCTGACGCCGTGGCGACCAAAGCCAACGCACTTACAGCGTGACGCTTTCCAAGTACCTCCCCTTGGCAACCGCGCAGATACTATGCAGCGTTTGCAACGTTTTATGTCGCACTATTCCGCGAGAGATGTTTCGGTCTGGTTCTACTGTTACCGGGGCGTTGTGTGAGTCGCCGAATGAGGAGATGTAACGGTCTGGTTAAGAGGATGGCGAGGGTTGGTTACGAGGTGGCCTGGGAGTACTTGCAGACGTGTTGAAGGTGGGTTCAGAATTTTTTTTTTTTTGCGGCGGTACGGAAGATGTGGTCTTCGGACAACATCTCCAGTACGCTCGGCGGTGTTCCGGATTACTACGTCGCGCGTCCAGACTCAAGCACAGGACCGCATAAACTTTGCAATGGCACATCTGGCCTGTCACGGGTTTCCGCCGCAACGTTGGATTCTCCGTCGCGCGCTGTTGTTGGAGGAGAGGACGAATAACTGTCCATGCAAAGAAGAGAGGGAAGGAAGAAAACCGTACTCGTATGTTTGTAGCTCACTAAATGGATTGTAGTTTTCTCGTGTGTGTAATTCTAGTACAGAGAGAACGGCGTGTCCGTTGGAGGGGAGGGTTCAGGTAGGACAGGCCGTGCGTCAGGGTCTCCGCAGAACCTGTTCATGTAGAAGCAACGGTACAGTCAGTGAAGCTGAGTAGTCAAAGGGGGGATGTGGAAATTTGACTGCCCCACTTGATCTGTCCCAGTGATAGCAGAGGCCTTGCACAGACCAAACCAGGGAAAAGTAGGAGCTTATCGCACTCGTCGCTGCATCTCTGGGAACGGGACGGGAATTTCTGTACGATTGACATTCTCATCTGTAGCCGACCGCGACCGAAGGCACTGCACAGTGTCTTCAACAGCGTCGATTGGTGTGATACAATCCCTATACCGAACGAAGGCATAACCGGTAGTTTGTATTGATTCATAGCCATGCATATGGAACAGAGATAGAACCTTGGCCACTCATACAGTGTCTGTCGGTGCTTCGACGTCTGCGGCCAGGAGCACGAAGCTGAATCGCAGCAGTTTGGTCGGGCCGAAGCTGCATTCTGCATAAACGCACTGAATGATATGTTTCTGCATTAGGTCGAGTCGAATGACATTCCAGTCGGAATCAAGTCGTGAATGGAAGTACAGAAGCCACCGAGAACGTAACCACTTGTGACCATAGTAATTTCGAGAGTGTCACATGTGTGCACCGAATGCTGGTGGAGAAGCTCGGCACGGACAAGCTCCACCAGCACAGTGTTTCCCTAGTCACCGAGCTGGACGAGAAGACCGATGCATATCTCGTGAGCTTCTCCTTGTCGTGATTGGAGCATCGCAGCCGTGAGGCGACTTTCTTGGTTTCTGAGAAGCGGCATGCCGAGGGTTCCCAAGTGAGCGAGTTCGCGGAGGTACATTCTGAACGGTTCCATGAGAAGACGCGCCCCGCGCCTCTCGTTTAGGTTCTCGTACAGGGTTGTGAAGCGACCCGATTCGGAGTCGAGGTCGACGTGCGTTTGAGCGGCAGCAAGGTTGTCGGAGTGCTGGATTCGGCGGACAGTTTCGTCCATGGCTGTTGCCCTTCGCTTGGAGGTGCGGCGGTAGTCTTCCTTCAATGCAGTGGTAGCATGTTCATGGAGATCGGCATTTCGATGTGGTAGGCCTGCAAAGTTGCGGATGTCATCTGCAACGTGGGTGAGGATATGAAACGTGATGGGTGTTGAGCCAGGTGGGGTGGTGGACCACGAACAAGTGGAGCATAAAGGCTTTAAACTTATCGACACGGTCTGCCATATTGTCAACCTCTGGGGAGCTCCGGTGCTTCTTTAGTCCCTGTCTCGAGCTGAGTATCAGAATGTCCAATTACGGAGTGGAAATAGAAGCGAGGTGCGCGGAGTCAGCTCCGTCACAGCAACTGTCTACGATTCCTACGACAATTGGGAAGACCGTGTCAATAGACTTGTAGTGTTTGGCCTCCAGCCTGCCGCGAACTCCTTCGTTTGTGTACAGTCCGTTCAGGCAACTGTATGTTTTGGGGGCGGAATAGTCGACGTGTAGGCTGGGAATGTAGACATCCCTCTGAAAGGCAGCCAGAACCGTATTGACTCCGCGAAGGAGAGCTCTGCAGGTCGTTCTGAAATGTTTTCGACGGTTGCCAGCGAATGCTTAGGCTTCGATGTCGAGAAAGTCGAGCGGAAGATATATGCAGGTCTTTAATAGGTAGACGATGCCCAGGCGGAATTTATGCAGCGGTCTGAAACCAAACACGGAGTGCATGTCGAGATGACAATTTGACGGAAGCATGGGACACGTTTCCAGAAAGGATGGCAACCTTCGCAGGGAGGAGGTGGCAAGTATCTGTTGCGCCTGTGTGGTGGCAGCTCGTACCTGAGCCGGTCTGCCCAGCAATGCATGAGAAGCGGCGTCGGCCTCGAGGGAGGCCACTTTTTTGTGAAAAAGGATAGTGGCCTGGCCAGTGCGCGGCGGGAAGGAGGCGGACAAAGTGAGGAGATTTAAAGGTACTTCGCAACGGTGGCAGGGTTGGCTGGTTTTCGTGCCTAATCAGGTGCCGACGATATCCTTCGCCTCAGGTATGTCGCAGCAGCAGCTGATGAGGACTAGGTTACGTCTCCAGAGACGATGGTAGGCATCTGAGGATAAGAACCCTACTAGGGCCTTTTCACACAGCGGCGATAGCAGGGAGTGCAGGGCGGAGTGTAGTATGGAGGTTTTGGTGTCTGGTGCGCGAGTAGTCGAAGAAGGTGGAAGGACGTCAAAGTCTCCGTCGTCCATGGTGGGGAAGAGCTGCACAGGAAGACGGCCAACGATGGTGCGTCAGTACATTATGCAGCGTCGGCGGAAAGCGGCAGTGAAGTTGAGAAGAGTGGGATGCGCAGGATAGGCAGCGAGGCCGCCGTTCTGGAGTCTAGTGGCGGATTTATCCGCATAGATTTATATGCAACCTACAAACGAGGAGGTCTGTGACGTCCTATTTTCCCAGAGGACATCCTCGAGCCCGCAACACATGATTTCTTCCTTGAGGTAATGACGACCTCGTCGGTGGACGCCTATCTGCACGGGATTGCGCGAAGAGATGCGTGTCGCTCTGTGGAGGCCCACTGCAAGGGCCGAAGTAGCAAGACTCTGTCTGAGCTTGCGCTACTTGCTTTCCCAGGATCTTTATGCGGTCCCGAAAGTAGGCAGTTCCGACGGACGTAGCGCTGTCGTCCGACACACAAGTTGCGGAGAAGCCGCGATAGTGATGCTTCTTGTCGACGACAGCGAGTGTGAGGGAGCGACACTCTTGTAAGGAGCGAATGCGGTCTCTAAAGCGCGCAAGAGGGAAGTCGGGATCCCTCCGAATAGAAATGATCTCTTCAACGGTGCGCGAGGCAACCATCCTCTCTAGCTCAGTAATAAAAACTGTGATAGATTGTATGACGATGTCGGTCTTACTTGTGGTCGGTCCGGCATCTCGGTGACACAGGAATGGGAACAAGGGAAGCAGAGGCGCCGGAGCCTCATCAGAACAAACGTTATCATCGTCATGCACAGGAGGTTCTGGGGCGGGCGAACCTCGCGGAGGAGTAGGGTCGGGCTCGACCGGTTGGTGTGTTCGGAGGTGACACTATTGCTCGTGGTCGGAAAGGAAGTACGCGTCCGAAGACGAGTAGACACAGTGCCGACATTTGCAGCCCATATTGGGGCCTGGGAAGGATGGCTGCAAGGATAAAGGGTGCCAGGACAAGTGCGAGAACGGGGAGGTAGAAAGTTTTCCTTGGGTGGAGCCCTCGTCTTGTTGTCAGTGAGTACAAGACGGTATGTCCGCTCGTGAGTGCTCTCGCGTTCACGAAACCTAGCGCAGGTCTCGTTCACGCGGGAGTTCAGCGTCGAAGACGGGGCATGCCATTCGACAGACACGCACGGTAATGCCTTTGTCGACAAGACAACACCATGCATTCGCTGACGGGTACAACGACGAGAGGTGGGCATCGAAAAGCAGTGAGACTATGTCATCCGTAATTGTAAGATTTTCGAAATTTCGTACGTTCTAGGGTAATTGCATCAAGGGTATGTTCATGGCACGGCGGCGAAGCTATGGAACGCAAGAACCAGCCACAGGCTTTATTAAAAGAGCAGCGATACGGGACGCTACTACGTAAAGTCTGCAAAGGTACCCTGTCGTCCCCAGAGAGTACTGAGCGACAGTTTTACCCTCTGATTCGACGGCGTGCACGGGTAAACAGCGCGTATCAGAAACGGTATTCGCACGTGCGCGAAGTGTCTGAGCGGGATAGGAGGTGTCATTAAAGAGTGGCGAGACGTGTGATATGCGATGCGATGCAGCGAGTGCGGGCTGTTTCAGGTGGAGACGATGAGGGATTGCGGGTGACGGTGGGGTGTCGTGTAAAAACTGAAAAGGATAGTCGGTGGGAGGGGTGGCGGCTTTGATGAATGGCAAGATATGTGGTATGCAATGCGGTGGAGGGATCGCGGGCTATTGGAGGCGAAGAGAGTGAGGGAGTGCAAGTAAAGGAGTGCCGGTGATGTTGTGGTGTGGTGTGCGAACTAGAAGGGGTGGTGGGCGGGATGGGGTGTGTCGCCGAAGAGTGGCGAGACTTGTGGCGGGCGACGCGAAGTGAGAAGTACGGGCTGTCGGAGGCGGAGGGCGATGCGATGCGGGGAGTGCGGGCTGCTGGAGGTGGAGAGGTCGAGGCGATGCTGGTGGTGGCGGAGTGTGGTGTAAAAACCGAAAGGGAAGGCGGTCGAGACAGGTGGCGTCGTTCAGGAGTGACGAGGCGTTCGGTATTCGATGCGATGCACGGAGTATGTGCTGATAGAGGTGGAGAGAGTAAGGAAGTGCGGG
>JAUKWC010101598.1:0-25779 GCA_032356245.1 Endocladia muricata
ATAAAGAAACACTTAAACAGGAAATAATAAAAGAATTAGAGGAAATGATACATGATATTAAAAAGATTTAACCCCTCACCCCATACTTGAGGATTATAGTATGGAAAACTAAATTGTTATGCCTATAAAAAATTATTCAACTTTAAAGAAACCAGAGAATAGTGTCTCTGAAATACAAAAAATATTAGCAAAACATGGAGCTAGTAAGATTATGATTGACTACGAGGAGTGAGAACCATCTTCTATTTCTTTTTCTATAAACACTTTATGAAAAGATATATGATATAAACTTCCTAGTAACTGGAGATGAGTATTAAGAGTATTAAACGCTGATAAAAAAGTCCCTAGTAGATTAAGAAATAATGATCATGCTAAGAAAGTATCTTGGAGGATTATTAAAGATTGGATAGATTCTCAAATGGCTCTCATTGAGTCTAGACAAGCCGATGTATCACAAATATTTTTACCTTATGCCTTGAATAGCGAATGAAAGACTTTATATGAAGTGTTTCAAAATAATCCCCAATTACTTATCTGACAATAACCCCCTTACCTATTACTAGAAACCTATGAAAATAGAATGTAACGAAGAACAATACAACGAAATAATTACAGCACTTGAATTTTATAATAGATTTCACTGCTGACAACTCAGTATGGTTTTAGAGAGTTGAGGCTATGAAAATCAACAAGAAGCTGAAAAAGCCATAAATACTTTACTGGATATACCCTTATGAGACTACACAACAAAATGACTCTCGTATGAAATATCTCGAATGATGATGTATACTCAGAACAAAGCAAAATGAATAGATAACGTACACTCATACAAGCCATTGAATCCAACGTGACAAGAATTTATTAAAATAACTTATTAATAGAAACCTATGACAAAACCAACAGACTACCAATGACTCGGAGAGAGTTTCGCAAGTGAATATGAAATGTGAGATATAAGAACTATGAACCCCTGAGAGCTTCCTATTACTCCAGTAGATATAGAGAGAAGCAATACAAGAACAGAACTCATGCAACTCCTGAGAGATAAAACCAAGCCACTAGGATTTAGAGAACAGAGAGAGGTACTAGGAATAGTGCAGAGATTACTTAAATAACCCGAAACCAACTTACAGCCCAATAGGGCTTTTTATTTTTGATAATTTTTAAATTATGAGAATTGAAAAAGAAAGATTACAAAGGCGATTAGTTAAATGTAGATGAATTTTAGCTTCTTGAGTTACAGATACTAAAGTTATAGCACATAAGCTAAATGTGTCTATAAGAAGTGCCCAAAGATACAAAAGAAATGCATAATTTTTCTATGTTATATGTCGTTTCTGAGATAATTAGAGTAGGAAGAGAAACACAATAAGTTTCATTAAATTCCGACGATCTCGAAAGAGAGAAAAAATAGCCCAATCTCTTATGAGACTGGGTGTACAACATGAATAACAGAGGTTAAAAGTTCGGCAACGTAGTAATATACGGACCTCAATAAATATTATAAAACTGTCGTTCTTTCATTTTATACACTTACTTTCATAAGTATTACTTTATAACAAAACTACTATGGAAATAACAGCATGACAAATAATCTAATTAATGATAGGTTCGATATTAGTATGGATAGGTGTAAATAAGTTCTATAGACACCTCAAGAGTGATACTGATACACTACATAGTGAGTGTGAGGAGTGTAAAAAGAAAGATGAGGAAATTAATTCTTTAGAAGATTCTAATACAGAGCATTTATGTACAATAATGGATTTGAGTGGAACACTCGCAATAGAAAAAGCTAATTCAGAAGCAAAAGACAACAATATACGAAACTTAGAAGAGGAAGTAAGATGTTCTCGAAACATTATTGATAATAGGGTAGAAAATCTACAAGAACTTGAGCCTACTAAAAAAGAATTAGATAAGAAACTAAAAACTTTTAGTAATACAGAAAAGGAACATTTAAAAACATATAAAGTAAAATCTAATATATTCACATTATTTGATCCTAAAAAAACATACAAAGGAGTAGAGATAAGAGAATGAGTTAAATTTATACAAGGATGAATAGTTTATATTTTGCAAAAAGATAGCTGTAAAGAAATTAAATAATGGCTGAATACACCCTAAGCTACAGAGATAGAGTATACAACTGTGAGAGTTGAAACACTCTATGAAAAGGATGAGATGCTATAGTAGTAGATATCCCTGATTGTGCTATCTCTGCTTATATGTGAATCCATAGTGAGTGTCAGGAGGTAAGGAGTCATAGTGCAAAGTTGATTAGTAAATTATTAAATAGCTAATGAAGTACAAGAAATGTATAACCTGTGACCAAACAAAAGAGTATAACGATATGTACAAAGGAGAGTGTAATAGATGTAGAATTTTAATTAAATAAATATAAGAATATGAACGAAGGAAAATGAATAGCAGGAATTAAAACTAATATTAATACAGCAAATAGTATAGAAGAATTTAGAGCTATTAACTCACTTGAAAGAGATGATGTAGAACAAAAAATATGAGATGTATATGGGGAAGTGCAATCTTATGAGCATCTCTTGAAAGACTTAGAAAAAATAATTGAGGCTTTAGATGAAAAACTAGCTCCTATCTTAGAACATCCATCTCCAGAAACAAACGGAGAAGAGGGTGCTACAAGATATAAAGTACCATTATGAGATGCAATGTTAAACCTGAATATTTCACCTCAAAGGAGAATAGAAAATCTTAATGACATATTTAAGAGAATTAACATTTAATTTACTAAACGATAATGAAAACACTATCCCTAATAATATTAGTACTTATTTATATTTCAGTATCTAATTTTATTCTTATAAAAAACATATCTCAAGATGTTGCAAATTGAGAATTACAAAATGAATACATTTACGGAAATAAATTTTTAGGAATTTTCTATTACCCAGACGAGGATTACTGGAGTTTAAATAAATAACAGAATAAGAGATGCAAGAACTACATAGACAGAGACTCACAGAACTCCACAAGCTCCCCTTAGACTCTACAAAGGAAGAAATAAATGCAGAGATAAAGAGGTGTAGTGATAAGAAGATAGAGGATTATAAAATATTATTAAAGAAAGATGGCTACAAAGAAATTAACTAAACATAATCTAAACCCTCAGCAGATACTATTTTGTGAACACTATATAGAACCTGAGATATTCATGAATGGAACAAAAGCTTATCACAAAGCTTACCCAGATTGTGATGTAGAGAGTGCTAGAAGATTAGCTAGTAGTTTATTGACAAATATTGACATATTGAACTATATAGATTCTATGATAGATCCTAGTAGGTTAGATATAGATAGAAGAGACAGAGAATATAAAAAACTAGCATTACAAGATGAAGATAAAGGAGTTAAATTAAATACTTTAAAACACTTAGATGCACTTGAGGCTAGAATAGAGAAATGAAAACAGAAAGCACTTACAGATGGAGAAATAACAAAGACAGTTCTATGACTACCAGATGATGAACTTAATGACCTAGCTTTTTGAGATGACTAATTTTAATGATATATCAAAAAAAGAACTTGTGGAGATTATAAAAGACCTCCATTGGATATGTGCTTACAACTCCACCCAAATACAGGCAAATATGAAGAATAAAGGACTGAAAGTTACAAGAGGATATATTACTTATAACCTAGAGAAATAATGGACTTAAAGAGAGCTGCACTAAAAGAACTTGCTATACGAGAGCTTGAGAGACGATACAAACCTGAGAGGGGGTCTTTATGTGAGTATATGAAAACAATGTTCAAGAATCTTACTCCAAGTGGTATACAAGAGTTTCATGTGAACTGGCATCATGAGGAGATAGAGAAGAAATTAAAACTTGTACTCGAAGGAAAGTGTAGAAGACTTATTATAAATATTCCCCCATGACATTCTAAAACAGAAGAGATCACAAAGTGTTTTCCTACTTGGGCGTTATGAAACAATCCAAACCTTAGATTTATATTGACTGGGTATGCTGCAAGACTTACTCAAGGGTACTCAGATGAAGCAAGAGACTATTATAAGAGTAATACGTATCGTAATATATTCCCTCGTAGAGTCCCTATTAGTAAGAAGCAAGATACTAAAGAACATTGGAAGCTTGAGTGAGCAGGAGAAGTATATGCTTCATGATTTGATGGTGCTATTACTGGTAAGAGAGCAAACATTTTTATTATTGATGACCCTATTAAACCAAATGAAGCTGCAACGAGTACAGTAAAGAGAGAGAGTGTAAATCAAAACTATGGAAACACTGTAGTATCAAGACTTGCAGACCCTCTTACTGACTCTGTTATTATAGTTATGCAACGTACTCATGAAGAAGACTTAGTATGATACCTCTTAGACTTAAAAGAGAAAGGAAAATGAGATGACTGGGAAGTATTGTCACTTCCTGCTGTAGCTACAAAAGATGAAGAACTGAGAAAGAAAGGTGATGCACTTGATGAGTTTAGATTTCCTATTCCTGCACTAGATATTCTTAAACAAGGTATGGATGAAGCTGTATTTGAATGTCAGTATCAACAGAATCCTAATAGTGAAGTAGGAGCAGAATTTCAGAAGATATGGTATAAATATCACAATCACAATGACCCTGAAGTACCAAGTAGGAATGTACCTACACTCTGACGTATATTCTCATATTGTGACCCTGCATTTTGAACAACAGATAACTGATGAGACTATTGTTCTGTAGTAACATTTAAACTCTACTGACAGGATATATACATACTCAGACAGGATACATTGAAAGTGTGAGTAGATGGTATAGAAGATGTACTGGTAGATCATATAAAGACCTTCTCACCTGAAAAGATATGAATAGAGAAGAGACAAGCTCAAGTAGTAATAAGTTCATCACTCAGAGCTAGGATGCTTCGAGAGAGTATGATGCGTACAGAAATAGTAGATGTACTCCAACCATGAAGTAAAGAACAAAAGATACGTTCACTTATCCCTCTGTATAGAAACTGACAAATATATCACCCTGATGAATTTAGATACGAGACACTTACAAGTCCAGAGAAAAGAGAAGCGAGCCTAGAGGGGCAATTAAAGATGTTCCCGAGATGAAAGAATGATGATGCACCTGATGCACTACAAGGTGGTATATATATGGTTCAGGACTTACTTGTTCCAATCACTCAATGATACGGACAATATTCAGATTTTTGAAACATGAAGATAGTAGTAGATAAATTAGGTCGTCCCATCTTAAAGTAAAGTTCTTGACACAATCTGACAACTCATAGAGTTTTTATATATAGGTACTACTTTATATTTGCTATGCCAAAAAAAGACAAGACATTTAAGAAAAGGCCTCATACACTTTTAAATGAGAAAGAGGAAAAAGACCTTATAGAGTATATATCTGAAACTTTTAAAGACTACGAACTACAATTATCAGACCATAGAGAGCTTATGAATTGTATTTATGATACAGTCTCTACTTTCACTGAACCTCATACATGAGAAACACAACCACGTTTCAAAATCAATAAAGCAAACCAAATACTCAATGAGGTAATGCCTAAAATCTTTGCAAAGCCACCTCGTATGAAGGTAAACCCTCGTATAGACGTGTTCTATGAAGGAGATAATAAGAAGACAGCCGAAGAGAGAAAAGAACTCGCAGAGAAGCATGAAATGATGGCTAAAGCTGTACAAGACTACTTGAGAGTATTTTTTGTTAAGAATAACGTAAAAAAGAAACTAAAACTTGCTGCTAAAAATGCAGCTGCTTATGGGGATGGATATATTCAAATAGTTCCAAAGTATACAATCCAAAGAACTAAAACGGAAACAAAAGCAGGGCATGTAGTAACTGAGAAAGTTATAGAGTTCGCTCCTGATTTAGATGTAGTTTCATGGAATGAGTTGTACTATGACCCTAGATTTAGAGTCATGGATGATATGCACGCACTTATACGTGTTAAAAAAGATGTAAGACTCCAACAACTCTACTTTGAGAAAGACGAGAGAGGAAATAAAAAGTTCTTTAATCTCGATAAAATTAAAAAGATAGCTGATACAGATTTTACAGGAGCAGAAGACTATTCTAAGCAAATGGAGTCTATACTTGGTATTGACGGAGTAGAAAGAAAATCATGAATCAATAAAAATAAGCTCACACTCAAAACTTTCGAGTGATATTACTCTTTCTGAGATGCAAAAGATGAGAGAATGTATGAAGTTACTACTATAGAAGATTGTATTATAGTAGGTATAGAAGAAATTACACAATTTTCAGTAGAGAATATTAAATGTTTTGAGGATTTAGAATACTTCCCATGAACTTGATTTATTGCTCCTATTATTGGACTGAGTGATGAGATGAACTACCAAAGGAATGCTTATGCACTTGCTCTGAGTAAAATACTACACCCGAGTAAATTATGGGATCCAAATAGTGGAATAGACCCACGACAACTCATGAATGATGTTCCTAATAATATCATAGTAGCGAATCAAGGTATTGCAGCCGCTCAAAATGGAATGATAGACTTAGAAGCTCCTTTAGTACCTTCACAATACTTTCAAAGCCTTGCTTATGATAACTCTGAGATTAAACAACTTTCTCATACTTCAGGAGTAGGTTCTCCAACTACAGGACAAGACTGAGTAGATATAGCAACAGGAAGACGTATAGACTTCTTTGAATCAAACTCAATTATTTGAGAAGTAAGGAAGAACTTTGAGGAAGCAGTGGAAAGACTCTGTTATAGAATCCTAAACTGGACTGCAGATAATATTAAAGAGAACTTCATTATTAAAGATATAGAGACTCAAAGGTATCTTGAAGTAAATGTAGAAGTACTCAAAGATGCACTCAAAAGATACGAGATAACAGTAGAACAAGACTCTTCTAGTTATGACGAGCAAGTAAGTAGAAGAAATGATGCAATAGCTCAAAAATCAATAGCTATAGAGGCTAAGAATGCAGGACTTAATATAGACTTAGAACCTGTGTTTAAAAACATACTCTCTACGTTTGATGGAGTGAATCCTGATACTTTTGTAGCAAAAGAGGATTTAGTTATGGATGATATGAAAGCTAGTCTCTGAGTAGGTGGAAAAATAACAGGTGGATGAAAGGTAGAACAACAGGTAGAGAATAGCCCAGAATTGTTAGTACAGAAAGTAGCTTCTTGAAAATCTTAATATGAAAAAAATATTAGACAGAATCCGAGAACGAAAAACAATCATAGATTTACAAAAGAATCGTGATGCATGAGTACAGATATTTGAGGAGCAAGTAAAGAAACTAAATTGAATACGAGGTACTGAGTGAATGTTACTTATAGAGAATTACTTTGTATCACAGGCTTGAATCTGTTATGAGTTACTAAAGAACCTAAAAGAAACTGATAGTGAAGAAAGGATACGAACTCAAGAAAAACTAAAAGTATGTGAAGAGTTCTTGAAATATATTGAAGTAAGAAAGACTTAAATAACTCCTAGTGTTTCTCATAACTGAGAGATACTATGGAGCAATTTAGCTCTAATAACAAACCTAATATGGACTCAGAAGAAAAAAAGGATTCTCTAGCTGGAGAACAACCTCAAGGTGCTGAACAACCTACAGGAAGTGATGATACGAAAGACTTGAAAACTGAAATTAAGCTAAAGGACGGTTCTAAAGTAACTATCGAGGAATTACAAAACGGGTATATGAGACAGGCTGACTACACTCGTAAAACCCAAGAACTTGCGAAGGAAAAAAAACCAGAGCAAGATACTCCAAGTGATACTGATGATGAAATGGATGAAGCAGTGAAGGCTTTGAAAGAAAAATGACTCATTAGTAAAGAAGACTTGGAAAAAACAATATCGTCTATGAAAACAGAGTCAGAATTTAAGGAATTTACAGCAAGCTATGATGGCTTACTTACAGAAGTTCAAATGAACTCAGTGCAACAGCTTCAAGCTCTTCCTGACAATAAAGATTTAAACTTTGAAGAAATTTCTGAAAAATATGGATTTGTAGATGATGCAAAGCTTGCAAAAGCGAAAGGAAATAGGCGAGTAATGGGAAGTGGAGTAAAAGACCCTCAATGAGAGCCTGATATAGAAGCTATCGCATGACCTAAGCCAAAGTTCTTACAATAACTTATTATTTATTATTAAAACATGGCAACTACGGATTTTACAGCTTCGTTAGAACAACGAACACGAACACGTTTTGAAACGTATTCAAAAGAAGCAATGAAAAAGGTTCACTTTAAACATTATATGGATGTGAGAAATACTAATGTATTTTCTGAAGCATACGTAGATGATGAAGGTGGTACTTCTGTTGGTCTTCTTACAGAAGATGGAGCAGTTACTTACTCTAAAGACAATGAAGGAAGACAAACTTTCCTTACTGCTGATGTATATGCAGGGCAAATAAAAGATACAAAACATGAAAGACTCAGAGCAAAAGATGAAACTACTCTTTTTGACAAGTTTCTTTCTAAGAGAGTGGATAAAGTTATCCAAAAAATGAGGTTTGAAATGGAAGAATCAGCTGCACTTATCTTTAATGATGCTTTCGCAGGTGCTACACTCGCTGCTCCTGACACAAATGCTATCATAGGTGCGCATACTTACTCTAATGCTGTTGCATTTAATAACCAATCTCCTACAAACCTTGTAGGTGGTGAAGATGCACTTGCAGAAATTGAGGCTTACGGTTGAGCATTTACTGATGCTGATGGAAAAGCTTACCCACTTGTATTTGATTGCATTTATGTAAAAACTGGTTGAGCTGCTGCAACTGCTTTCAAGAAAGTATTTAAAGCAAATGGTGTAAAAGCTACTCAAGTAGACGGTGTAAATATCTATGATGATGGAAGATATAAACTTATGGAAGTTCCATATATTACTTCTTCTACGGCATGGTTCGCTATGGCTTCTATGGAAGATAACCCTTTCATAATGGATATTATAGAAAATCCAACTACTGGAGAACGTAAAGACCCTACAGGGAACGAAACATACGTTCAAAATGCTACTGCATCATGGAAAAGAGGTTGTGTATCAATGCCTATTGGTATATATGGTTCTAACGGAACAGGATCTTAATCACTAACACTTAGATTATGGCACAGCTATATTCATATAAATGAGTTTTAGTTACACTTGCAGAAGTTAAGAAACTCAGAGCAAAAGAGGAGAAAGAAAAGACTCCTAAAAAAGAAGAAGAGAAACAAACTCCTAAAAAGAAATAATGGTAAGAATAGAATGACTTGAAATCAAATTCCGAGAAGATCATACAGACGCAGATATTAAACGTGTCTTATCTATATGACGTAAGGTTATGATTAAAGAGTTGAACGAAATAAGAAATGAAAAACGTATAGAGTCTCAGAAACTCAGAAATATTGAAGAGGCTCAGAACGCGGAAGATTTATTTACTTAATTGTTTTCTTACTGAGAGGGTAAAGAAATTTACTCTCTCGAATAAGGAAATTATTACTAATTACTACACATGGTAAGAACAGCACTTGATATAATTAAAGACCGAGCAAAACAAAATAAACTCTCAGAAAAAGAGATAGCTTGAGTTGCTAAATATGAGGAACAGAACTGAGTATGAAGTGCTGACATAAAACTTGCTCAGACTAAAATGCCTGAATTACAAGTACCAAAAGAGACTGAGTTATTTCAAGAAGAAGCTCCAAAGATATTAAAGGCCACAAAAGAAAATCCTGTTATAGAGAGAGGAAGTGTAGAGAATCCTATAGTACAAGAGACTCCTCAATTAGAGTTCAATAAAGATAATTACGATAATATTAGAGTAAAGGGTATGATAGACCCTAAAAGTATTACAGCAGAAGAGAGGAATATGCTTGCAAGAGTAAAAGTACAACTCTCAGATGGAAAAGATATAAACCAAGTGTTTGGAATAGAGACACCCAAAGCAAGCTTATGACTTTCTGCTACAGTTACAGATAGTATAGCAAGAGATTTAATGTGAAAAGATACTATAAATTCAAGACTACAATTAAGAGAATGATGATATTCTGATGAACAAATAAGTGATATTTTAGATAAAAAGTTACAGTATGATAAATTAGACAGGAGTTATGCTAAACAAAGAACAAGTCTTATACAGGAAAGAGCAGATACAAGAACTGCTATTACTGAAAAATACTCTAAACTAGATGAAATAGCGAAATCTAACGCTAAAAGAGCTAAAAATTCAGCACAAAGGCAAGCTAGTTTATATGGTACTGGTAGAAGTACAGCTACTGAAAAGATTATGGCAGATTTAGAAAATCAAACCTCTGATTTATTAAATTCTTATGCATTACAAAAAAGCTTAGAACAAGAAAAGCTAGATCAACAAATACAATGAGCAGAAAATGAGGTAATTCAAAATATTGAAGCACAAATTGAAATTATCAGTAATAGAGCACTACAACAACAAACACTTATAGACGAACAATCAAGAGCTGTAGAACAAGACTTGAATCAAAACTATATAGATGAAGCAAAAAAATTACTCGAATCTTCAGGAGTAGATACAAGTTCAATAGATATGGATGTTACGCTACAATCGTGAGATGGATATTATAGAAATGTAAACGGAGATATTGTACTCTGAGAAGATGGTCTACCACTTGAATATAAATCACTTGAAACACGAGATGTTGAGGATGCTGTAGATGGATTCCTAGAACAATATGAGGGTGTAAGTATACCAAATAGTAGAGAAGGTATGGTAGACTCTATTAGAAAGTACATGAAAGAAGGTTTTAGTCTCTGAGAGATTATGGATGAACTCAATACTGAAGTACAAAATAGTGAGGATTATGTAAATCAAAAGAATAGTGACTTTATGTGAATTGAAGACACTATTGATTTATGAAGTAGTATTAAAGTATTTTATAAAAATGGAGAAACTGAGATATTAAATAAATCTGATGGATGGAAAGAGCTTAATGATGATACATTGTATAATGAAAATTCTTGAGAATATAAATCAATAAATACAGATTGAAACCTGTGAGATATGAGGAATTTAGCTTCTCAATTTCCATGACAAGCTTGGGCAAAAAACAATAATCCTGCTTGAATTACTTGGAATGCTAACTTTGATAATCCTAAAGCATGAACTACAGCACAAAGACTTATAGATGCATGAGTAAATTTCAGTAAATGAACTTCTCGACCTGCTGCAGAAGGTGGTAATTATGTTACTTTTGATACAATGGAAGATGGGCTAAAAGCTCAAAGAATACTTATGAGTGGTACTTATTGAGACTCTACTGTATGAGGTATGCTACAATCTTGGGTGGGTACTAGTGAATGACCCAATTATGCAAAACAAGTAGCTTGAAATGCTTGAATAGATTTGAATACCAAAGTATCTGATCTATCTGATACAGAATTACAATCACTACAATCTGCTAAGATACAAAAAGAAAGTCCTGGATTATATGGTATTCTTAGTGAATATAATTGAGAGAGTACACAGGATAAAAAACAACTATTTACATATGCTGATACACTTACTGCTACAGACAGAAGTAAATTTCTAAAAGAAAAAGGGATAGAAGATGATTATATTAGATATAAAGCAGATATTAATTCAAAAGATGCTGATTTCTCAGATATAGAAGCTATGACTGACGTAAACTTCGCAGATAAAACAACAGAGTTTAAAACTAAATCTTTTTCCTTCGGTACACGTATGAAAGATGCTGAGGACTCTATCGAAGAGATGGCTGGGAACTTTAGTAAATGGTACTCATGAGCATGAAGAGAATTTGTAGGTTGAATATTACCAAATAACTTTAAGACTAAAGATAGACAGAAGTTTGAACAAGCAGAGAGGAACTTTATAAATGCAGTCCTAAGACAAGAGTCAGGGGCAGCTATTGCAGATAGTGAATTTAAGAATGCTAAAAAACAATATATGCCACAACCTTGAGATAGTAAGGCAGTTCTTGAGCAAAAGAAGGAGAATAGAGAAATGGCTGTAGAGAATATGTATAGAAATTCATGAAAAGATAGTAAGGGTAGGAATATAGTAGACATATATAAACAATTATGAACAGAAGTAGTTAATGATGAAAATTGAGGTGGTAGAATCACTGGAAACACATGAGGACGTATTAAATAAACAAAAACCATGCAATACTATAAAGAGCTACAATATGACATAAAAAATGGGGCTTCTATTGATGAAATACTTAAGGCTTACCCTGAACTATGAGGAGATAAAAAACTTGTATGAGAACTCCACTATGATATTAAAAATGGAGCTACACAAGATGAAGTTTGAGGTGCTTATCCTGAACTTTCGGATAATAAAGGAGGATTTATTAATGGAGTCAAAGAAGCAGGTTCTGAGATAGCATCATGACTCAGAGAGTTTTGAAGTGATGTACGTAAAGTCCAAACTAATCGACTGGATGAAACAAAATGACTCCTATGAAAAACTATTAAAGCAGGATGAGAGAATGTAGATCGTATAAATAAGTTTAATGCGAATGCAGAACAATGATCTAATAGATTCTGAGATAAAGCAGTATTTGCATGACTCAGTACAGTAAGAACAGGTCTAGATATAGGTTGAGAAGCTCTTATGAGTGGATTAAAGACTGCTGCACCTAAGAGTGTAGAAGAAAAGACAAAAGAAGTTATTACAAGTGCTGCTAATTCAGGTATTGGTAAAAGTATAATTTCAGGAGCAAAAACATGAGCAGAAAAAGTAAATAAATTTGCTGCTACAAGTCCTCAAGCTGCGAATCTAGTTGCTGCATGAACTACTACATGAATTGTATGATCTGAGATACTTGGATGATGAGCATTGAGTAAAGGTTCTAAAGTTATTCCAAGTACTATAAAATCAGGTACAGATAAAGGTATGGATGCTATAAAAATAGCAGGAAATACTGCTAAAAATAAGGCTATAGACTGAAACAGAGCTGTGATAAATATGGTGAAGCCTTTGAAGGATAAAGTTCCAGTTCCTAGTAAAAAATGAGTACAGGCAATCTTAGCAGATAAAGCTGATAATCTTTCTACAAATATTAATAGAATGAATGCATCGCAAATAAAGAAATTTAAACAACAAAATTGAGTAAGTCCTTGAAAATTTCTCAATGATAGATGAATTACAGTCACTTGAGATAAACTTGTAAGCAAACTTGAAGATAACTTGAAAGCATCCCGTGCAGAAGCTGATAAAGCGTATAATTCTATATCAGGTAGATTTAAAGCTCCAAAAGAAAAAGTTGCTACTTCTACTATAGATAAAATCACATGAAAATATAAGAATAAAAATAGAGATCCTATTGAGATAATGCTAAAGGATAATCTCGACAATGCCACTAGTAAATGAAGTGTAAAAGCAAGCCAAAGAAACAAAGAGTTACTTGAGAAATACAGAGAGTGAGGACTTGAAATAAAAGAAATAAACGAAGGTAAAAGATATTTAGCAGAGAATAACAAGTTTTGATACTTTACAGACGATACAAGTCCTAGAAAAGGTTTTGTAACACAACTTGATAGTGATGTAAGAAAATTCATGCTAGATACCGCAGAGAAACAATGAGTTAATGGGATTAATGATATAAATAAACAAACTCAAGCTTACTATAAGCTTATGGAATGAATAGGTCAGTGGCAGGATAAGATAGAATGAAATAATCCTATAGGGCTAACTGATTATCTAGCCTTTACAGCTGATCCATCATTATTTATATGAAAAAAAATAGGTGAGACTTGACTTGTTAGGAAGAATTTATTAAAATGATTAAATAAAGTCGCTTGAAGAAGTAAGTCTAAAGAGGTGAAATGAGCTATATTTAAAAAATTAAATAATGACAGTAGCCTGAATAATAACATTCGTAGCCGTAGTGATGATTCTTTGGTGAGCACTAAACTCCCCAACAAAGTAGAGAAGCAATGACTCTCATTAAGTAAGTTAAAACAACTCTGAGTAAAAGAAGAAACAATCTCTAATATAATGAAACAGACCTGAGTTTCTCGTAAGAGAGTACTAGAAATATTTAAGAAATATGGGAACGATGTGAATAAGATGGATGAAATGATAAAAGAATTGTTGAAAAAATAAACTTGCAATACTAAGTTACTTACTATATAATAACTCTGTTGCTTCTTCCCACATCCGTCTTTATGACAACTAGGAGAAAAGTAACAGTCCGAGAGGGTTAAGAAATAGAATATTAAAAGTTTCGAATTAATAAAAAGCATCGCTACCAACGATGCTTTTTATTTTGCTTAGAGTCCGAGAATAAACTTAATTATATCGTACGCTAAATTGGCTACTATTGAAAGTAACACTCAGATCACGTATTCCATCTTAGTGGAGTTATGAAATAAAATATTGCAGTGTTTCGAAGACTGCAGTATTATTCTATTAAACTAAGTGATTATGCAAACTTCTCTTCCAGCAATTCCAATCCTTTCGGCATTACAAAGGTTTGTAGATACTGAGTACTATTTTTTCACTTCTTTACTTTTCTTTGTACAAAGTGTGTACCATCATATCTCTTATAAGGTGAATTATCAGTTTTTAATAATCTCTTATTTCTCATTTTCATAAAGAGTCTATTTCTAGGAATACCTAGTTTTACTCCTGCTTCTTCTACACTCATGAATACTTCTACAGTTGCAAGACTCGCAATATTGCTTTGTAGAGCCTTGTACTTACCATTATTGGCTTTAAGTTCTTTTATTTCATACTCTTGTCTTTGTATCTGAGCTATTGATTTATCTACATACATTTTAAATGCATCTTCTTTATCGTGGAATTTTAACCCTGCTTTGATCGCTAGGCTTATAGCCTCTCCTAGTAGCTCTTTAGGATTATCATAATCTAATTTTGTTTTAGATTCTCATACTCTCCACTTCTTTTCTACTTCTATTAAATACCTTCTTATTTTTCTTCATTCCTCGTTGTTTTCTACCATTGCTATTTCTTTTGCTGTATCAAGAGTGAGTCTATAATCAACTGCATTGTTATGCGGTTTGACAATTTTGTCAAAGTCCACTCACTCCTCAAAATCATACTTAGAAATTCTAGATTTTATCCAAGTAGAAAACTCTCTCTTACTCTTTACTGTCTTATGCAACTCTCTTGCATCAATAGTATTAACATTTTCACTACCAATTTCACTCTTTGAGATATTTAAAGATATATCTCTATCTATAACCATAGCATTCATAATCATTTTGATTAAGAAAGTAAAATAGATGCACTTTATCCCACGGGAAAGTCAGTGCTACGGTTAAGTTACTCTGTGTTCCCGCAGGATAGAACGCATCTATCCCACAAACGAAAAATGTCATAAAAAAACACAACTATTACACATATGAGAAACTTAACCACAAGTATCTTAACACTTATTTTATATATTGCAAATTAAAGAGTAATTCTATGTACTTGTATTTTAGAAAATAAGGATTATACTTTTAGTATATATTCTATAATTAAAAATCAATGAGATTTGATGTAGAAAAAACAGTACAGATACTAAACTACTTAGTGGAAAAAGAATGAGGAAGTATCAATTATACTAAAGCTCTCAAGCTTATTTTCTTTGCAGATAAACTTTATATTAGACGTTTTGGTAGACTTATTACATGGGATTCATATTCAGCTATGAAAAATTGACCAGTAGCATCAGCAACATACAATATTATAAAATCTCCTAGTGATTATAATAAATCAAATATAGATGAATATATTAAAAAGAGGTGAAATAATATCAATTCACTAAAGCAAACAGATACTACATATTTAGCAGAAAATGAACGTCTTATATTAGATGAAATATATGATTATTTTGGAGAACAAGATTTTTGATACTTATGGAAAAGAACGCATCTTTATAATGAATGGAAGAAACATGAGTGGGTAGAAAGATTACAAAGTTCTACACCTATGAATATCAGAGATTTCTTTGAAGATTCTTTCTGACAGGACGATATATTTAATGAATCAGAGGAAGACCTAGAGATGGCAAAAGAAATATTTGAAGAGACATATTGAATATATGTATAATTGTATAGATGAGTTTCTAGGTGACTTAGAATCATGAGATACTTTTTTGTATCATGGTAGTATTCCCACAAAACAACCACACTTCCAAGTAGTTTTAAATACTAAAATAGATGGAGAATCTGAGCTTTTATTTTTATCAGTATGCACTTCTAATATAGAAGGAAAAGAAAACTTTATCCTTAAAAGGTGATTAGATCCTAAAACTTTAGTTATTGTAGAACCTGATGAAGTATCTTTTTTAAGTAAAAGATCATGTTTTAATTGTAATGGTACAATTCAATATAGTGTATATAGATTATATGAAGATTATATAAAAAATAACTTAAAGCCTAAAGGAAAGCTTCCAGAAAATATTTTAAATAAAATTTTAGAGGGCATAAAAATAAGTACCTTAGTAACTGATAGAGAAAAAGAATTTATATTCTGAGATTAACTCCCACTTCTCACAAGCTCCCAACTCGGGAGTTTTTTTATCCTCCTCTTTAATTCCTTGACACAATCTGACAACTCATAAATTGGTTAGTAATGATACTAACCTTTTTTTATGTCTATTGATACAGCTACATTAGAAAACGATATAGTAGTAGATATGGCTATTGACCGTACAAAGCGTATATGGTCGAGTTCAGCTATTCAATGAGCTATAAAAAATGCACTCTTAGAGCTTCAAACAAGAGGATTCTTTGAGTTAGATTTTAATGTAGGAGATAACACAATATTTGTACTAGAATGAGTTAATAAATATTCACTAGATTCAAACTTTCCATGATATGAGGACACAAAACAAATACGTTTTAATGACACTCCTCTCCACCCAATATCAAGTGAAACAACTATAAATATGTGAAGTGATGCAGAATGAGTACCTAACTCATATTATTTTGAGTGATGAAATCTTGTTTTATACCCAAAGCCTAGTGTAGAAGGGGAACTGAGAGTGGTATACAATCGTATACTAGAAGTGTGCGAGGATAAAATTTGTATAGATAATAACAAATATCATGACTTTTTGATGTATTATGCTTCATATATTCTTTTTCTTGGTAAATCTGATGTACAAAACCAACAAAGAGCAGCGGCTAAAAAACTCTTATGGGAGCCTATTATACGAAGAATAGTCATTGCTTATGGTATGCCAGATAAGAGAATGACACTCAAAACTACTAGCACATACAATCCGAGATTATATTCTAATCGTAGGAGATAATGAGCAGAGTAACAATATCAGACTTAAAGGGTGGTATGAACACCTGAGAAAAAACAAACCTCAAGAATAATGAGTTTGAGTTTATTAAGGACATGAGATACGATTCTGATGGAAGGCTTATCACTCGTAATGGATATAAGGTTTTTGGAAGTAAAATATCTAATAACCCTATATCAACATATATATTTCACACAAATGATGTGACATGACAAAGTTATGTATTTGCTTTCTCATGAACATCTTTTCATGAACTCGATCTTGATACTCTTAACTGGACTGAGAGAAAAACAGGACTTACAGAATTTGAATCTGATGGAACAACAAAAACAAGATGGAGTCATGCAGTATACCTCAATGTGTTATACCTATGTAATGGAATAGATAATTACTCTAGTTATAACCCCGATACTAATACATGGACTGAATTTTCAGCACAACCTAAGTGTAGATACTTAAAGTACCTTGCAGATGCTATATACGGAGGGTGAGAAGATGCAAACCCAAATAAACTCTATGCAACAGATGCAGGACAAACAAACGCTAATACACTTGATGCAGATAGTGTCTTAGTATGAGGTGATGAGTATGGACGTATTAACGGGATAGAGGTACAACAACAGCTTGTAATAGTCATAAAAGACAAGAAAAACTATAGTGTTGCATGAGATTTATCACGAGTAGATCCTATTGATTCTCAGTATTGATGATATGGGCAACGAACGCTTAAAATGGTATGAAGTGGTCTTGTATATATGGGAGCATTAGGAATAGATAAACTTATTACACGTTCTGGAAGTACATGAGATTTATCACTTACAAACTCTAGTATATCAGACAAAATACTTTCTTATTTTAATAATCTCACAGATAAAACAAAACGAGAGGCTTCTGCAATATTTGTGCCTCAACTCAATCAATATTACTTGTCCTTTTCAGAGTGAAACCTTTGAGATAATACTACGACACTTGTATACAATTCTAAGATTAAAGCTTGGACGTATTATGATATACCTACTTGGAATGATGCAGGTACATATATAGACGCACAAGGGTTTGAGCATATCATAATTGCCAGTAACCAAACATGACAACTCTATGAAATAGAAACATGATTTACAGATAATTTAGAGCCTATAGGGGCGAAGTTTATACACAAGTCTATGGATTTTAATGAACCATGACTCCTAAAAACAAACGAATATATAGATGTCTCATGACTTCGACTTAACGACAATAAAAATGCTTGTTTCAGAATAAAGGACGACCAAAACACTATACTTGCAGAAGCAAAACTTGAATGAAGTATTACTACTAATAATGAAGATAGTGTAATACTGTTATGAGATTTTTCACTTACGAATAATGCTATCTGATGAGCTAATGATTTGAATGCTTCTGCTCTCTGAAGATATGTTGCAAGAATACCTATAATGGCTAGCTATTACGATGCTCAACTAGAGTGAGAATCTGAGACGATATTTAGCATAGAAAAGATAAGCTACGAGATAGAGAAAGAAGACGCAGAGTTATTTACATTTGATAACATAATTTAAAAAATGGCTGATTTACAAAACATACCGTTACTTGATTCTTTCAAGACGACTTTAGAACAAGAATATGACTGAAATACTTGAACTATGTTTTTATGACAAGTTCCAGATATAACTCTTGAAACAGGGCAAAAACTCTTTCTATGTATCGAACCTACTAATTCTACAAATAAACAGGTTGTAGAAATAGACGCTATCAATCCCGTTGCAAGAACAGTAAATGTTTCAAGTGTATGAGTAAAGAAATGACAGTGAATCAATTATTGAAGTATTCCACACAATCAGTGAGTACAGGTAATTATATCTAATAATTATCAATATTTTGAGAATATTAGAACTGTTGTAAATAGTAAGTTGGATAAATGAGGACTAAGGTCAGCTCTCACTGGAATTTGGAACCTGTTTTATAGTGATGGAAGTGGTGTTGAGACTCGATTATGATTCTGAGCAAATGGTTCGTATTTAAAGAGTATTTGACCTAATGGTAGACCTGTATGGGATAATCCACCTCTTGATATAAATGGACAAACAACAGAAACAAATCCATCGGGAAGTGACACAGTTCCCTTATTTGATGGAACCAATAAAAAAGTTTCACTTTCAAATCTTACAAAATGACTTGATCTAGCTAATAGTAGTAGAAAATGAATTGTTGAAATGGCTTCTGATTCTGAGGCTTCTACGTGAACAGATCAAATAAGATATATAAATCCAGACCAGTTGCTTAAAAATATGCCGAGAACTCCAGCAACTACAAATTTTGCTATTGCAAATGCTGAATTTCCAGCAACTTCATACACAACTAATTCAACATCTTTTGTAACTGTAGATAGTTTTACCTCTGTTACATGAGGAGTGTATAGGGTAGTGTTTGATATACAATGAACTTCTTGAGCAGATGCCCTTCATCAAATAGTGGTGAATGGTTCTATACAAGCAGAATTTGAGACAAGTTGAGCACTGATACAAAATAATATATTTTTTATCAACGTATGAAGAGGTAATACTGTTTCAATACAATTAAGAACGTCTAATGGGTCGTTTCAAGCTCGACTACACTGATATAACATAACCTCTAATTAATATGACTTGTAATACTACTGAACAAATAAGGAAAACTCTCTGAGAAGATTGGATTTTCAGCTTTATATTTGAAGATGAAGACGGAAATGAAATTGATCTCACTTGATATACCTATGATTACATATTGCAAAGAAAATGAGTAATTATAAAACAATGAACTGACGCTATTTCTTGATGAACAGAACTTTTAGTGGTTATAGAAGAAACAGAAACAACAAACTATCAAAGTGGTACATATTACTATGAAATTAAAGTAACTGATACTAATTGAATATCTTACATAGCTGAAAAGCAACCATTTTATGCAACAGATTCTTTACACTCTAGCTAAAAAACAATGCAAATAATTTTAAAAAAGACCTGAAAAAATTCTATTACAAGTACAACTACACCAACAAGAATAAAAATGTGATTATCTGTTGTAGTTGCTGAACTTGCAACAGATCATACTGCAAATATTAATAATCCTCATAATGTTACAGGTGAACAGGTGGGTCTTTGAAATGTAGATAATACCAGTGATGCTAATAAGCCAATTAGTATATCTCAAGCAACAAAGAATATATCACAGGATAATGAGATTTTAAATCTAAAAACAAACTCAAGAACTCTTGAGGAACTCCAAGATGCTATTGCTGCTATGTTTCAAAATGGAACTCATACAAACGCTAGTATAAACTACGATGACGCTACAGGAACTATAGATATTACAGCTAGTGGTTGAGGTAGTACATGAAGTCAAAGGACACAAGAAGAAATAGAAGACTTTGTAGGATGACTTGTAACACAAGGAAATTGAATAAATGTAAATTATGATGACGCAGGAAATGTACTTACTATTTCTCTTTCAGGAGAGAGCTTTACTACGGCACTTAGAAATAAACTCCATGCTATAGAAGGTAACGCTACAGCAGACCAAACAGATTTAGAAATAAAAACAGCATACGAAAATGAGACAACACTTCCAAATTATCAAGACAGGTTAAAATGAGAATCAGATACGGTAAGGATTTTTAGCTCTGAGAGAGTATCAGAAATATGAAGTGGATTACTAAGACTTAATACTACGACTACTAATTCTGTCTCTATATTTTGAATAGATATAGTAAACATAACAGCACTTGCTCAAAATGTCACTATGACAAGTTACACAAGTTGAGCTGTTACAGGACAAAGAAAGCTCTTTATGATTACAGGCGATGGAATTACGAGAAATGTAGACTGGACAGCATACAATTCTAATTTACTTACTTTTCCTAATAGCATTGTTGCAAATACAACGTATTTTGTAGTTATAGAGTTTGATAGTGTTTGGAGGCTAGTACATTCATCATCTGTAAATGACGCAAATCCTGCAATCCTTCAATATAAAGTACAAAAAAAGAAAAACGAACTTGAAACACTCTTAAAGCTTTGAGTAAATGAGCTTGCAAATGGTGGTGGAACAGACGACCAAATAGCATCAGAGGTTGACATGACAGGGTACACAAAGCCAGCAAGTGGCGGTGCTATATCTCCAACAGATAGCGTTGACTCTGCTATAGGGAAACTTGAAAAAGACCTAGAAAATGCGACAGCTTGATGAGGGGATGTTAATGTACAATCTGACTGGAATATTACAGATACATCAAGTGATGCTTTTATTCAAAATAAACCTATAACAATAACAACTGTTCAATCTAATAAGCTTGCTTGAATTGCAACAGGTGCAACAGCTAATGATACAGATGCACAACTCAGAGCAAGAAGTAGTCATACAGGAACACAAACAGTGAGTACCATTAGTGATTTTGATACTGAGGTGAGTAATAATGCAGATGTTACAGCTAATACAGCTAAAATATCTTATACAGACGCCTCAAAAGTCGCAGGGATAGAAAATAATGCAACAGCAGACCAAACAGACGCTGAGATAGAGACAGCATACAATAATAGAGTATTACAAGCTAGTTCCTCAGAACAAACAGCAGGTACGTCTACGAGTATAAGGCGTTACTCTGTAGCAGATGTAAAGAACATGATAGACATACATTCCTCTAGCACTTGATCTCCACTATCTTTTGTATCAGCTTCGTCATGATTTACAGCTAGTACATCAACCATTTATAAAACAGTTAGATTGTCCAACGCTTTTATAGCTGGTGTTACTATACCAACATTTACTGACGCTCAAGTACCAGTAGGTTCTTATTTTGAGGTTATACAAGAATGAGTCTGAGGGGCATTTGTAACATGAAGCAACGGAGTAAAAATAAACTGAGTTAATCAGGGGCTGTTCTCATCAAGTGGGAAAGGTTCTCGATTATATGTATTTAAAACTGCATTAAATGAGTGGACAGTTTCGGGTATTGAACCAAACAATAATAACTTTCAGAGTATTCCCTCAAACGCAAGCATTACACCAAACCTTAACGTATCAAGCGCTTTATACATTAATGCTCTCGCAGTAGATGCTAATATAAATTCCCCTGTAGTACCTCAGTTACAGGAGGGATTGAGCTTTATAGTAAGAATAAAAGATGATGGAACAGCAAGAGCACTCACTTTTGATCCTGTATACAGAGCTGTAGGAGTAACTCTCCCAACAACGACAACAGCATGAAAAACAATGTATTTCTGAATGAAATATAACGAAGAAGATACAAAATGGGACATTTTAGCATTTAGCGAAGAAGCATAATGGCAAATATAAAAGCTACATGACCTACTAATGTTTATGAGTGAACAAACGCAAAAGACTTTGCGTGATCTTTTACACTTACAACTCCAAGTGTTGCTAGTTGAGATCTTATGTTGCTTGTATTACATCAAGCTCATAGAGTAGAACATAGTAGTGCTCCAGTTATTTCTGGTTGGAACTTAGAAATAGTAGCATGACCCGATGGTACATGAAGTTTTTATACAAGTACTCTTATATACTCAAGAATATCTACATGAAGTGAATCTAGTGTAACAGTTTCGGGACTTTATAATTGAGCTGATGACATACTATGATACATTACAGCTATAGAAAACCATAATGGTATAGATGTAATAAACTCTGAATTTTCAGCACAAACAAGTGAGTATACACATACGTGTGTAAATGTTACTACTACGGAAAATGATGTATTAGTTCTCACCTTTTTCACTGATAGAATTAACTGACCCAGAACGTCATCACTACCTACTGAACTATTTGATAACAACCAAAGGCCTACAAGTGTTTACGCGTATGAGAACGTACAGAACGCTTGACCTTCTACAGCAAACTTTATAGATACTCCATGAGCGAGTCAATTTCAGAAACTATATAGATTATCGTGTGCTGTTATTTGAATAAAAAATAGTTGATGATGAACTCCACCAGTAACAGGAAACACTTGAGCGTTTTTTAATTTTTTATAATAATATTATGGCAACAAGAAATATAACAGTTGATTTTTGAGACTACACACAAGAAGATGTCATGAAGACATCTTTAGTACTCGGATATGAAGATATGATGGACGGAGAGACAATGGAAGTTGATGTTCTTGATGAAAATTGACAACCAACAGGACAGAAAACCCTTGAAGTTGAAAGAGTCCCAAATACACAAACAAGAGAAGAGTTTATAGAAATGAATCTAAAAACTGCTGGACTAAATATGGTGATTAATGCAAATGCTGATTTTATCGACAAAGAAGCTATGAAGCAAAAGCGAGCTATGGAAAAATTAGTAAAAGAAAAACTAAACACTTGAGTACTTCCTAAGGTATAAAAATGACGAATACATGAGCATTAATAACCTGATGATCAGCTATATGACTTTCTCTTATAGCGACAAGAATAGATCTAAATTTAATGATATTTATCTTAGTTTTCTTTTCCCTTGTAAATGCAGTCATCATGTATCAATACGCAAAAAACAAAGAATGAGCAAAGTTTGATTATATGGATTTTGTATCTTTTACGATAGTTGCTATAGCTACATGAATACTGTTCGCCTCTCTTTGACTCATTTCATGAGCATGAGAACTTTATGTGTACGTATGGACTATGGCATGATGCATTTCTTGAAAAAGAGGTATAGAGATAGCTTTTAGGTGGCTAAGTAAGAAATTTACTGGAAAAGAAATTTATTTATTTGATAAGGATTAGTATGTATATTTTTTTAAGAAAATTATCTGTAAAACTAGCATATCATTTTAGTGGGTTTTGAATACTCGCAAAATATGCGTTTTTCATAATATTTTTAGTGCCTTTTTGATGACAACATTTTTATGAAATGCTTTTACCAACAAGTTCTTATTATCAATACGATGCATCAAAACCTATAGAGTTAGTATCTTGAAATAAAGTATGAGAGAATGCAATTATGTCTTCCAATTCAATATATAAGAGATGAATTGATGCAACATGGTATGATAGTATGTATTGTGACTGAGTAAAGAAAATAACACAAGAGTGGAGAGAATATATATCTCCCGAAAGCCTAAAATTAGATTGGGAATTTCACACATACACTTTTGATGAAAAAGATACTAAATGCAGAGTGTGTTGAAAAATAGTATGAACGACTTCGAGATGATACAATAAAACGCTAGCCTACTGTAGTGATTATTTTCTAATAGAAAGATAATGAAAACTAAATATTTTAATATCCCCGATACTCAAGAGCTTAACCAAAAAATTAAACTCATAGCTGGAGAGTGAAAACCAAGTGCTATAGTTATAGAAAATATCTACTTCCGTATGTTCGGAATAGATATGATTATTCCTGAATGATTTGAGTGTGACGGTAACTCGTTCCCATTCTTCATGCGCGCGTTCAAGTCCTGATACGATATACGTTGGCTCTTTGCATGAGTAGTACATGATTACTTTTATGCTACTCAGTTTCTCCCAAGACTCATAGCAGACCTCATATATTACTATATCCTAAGAGATACAGCAGGGAACTGGAATGCTTACAGATTCTATAAATGAGTAAGACTCTGAGGATGGAAAGCATGGAGTGATAATAGTAAGAATCTAAAGAAATTCCCGAAAGCAAAGCATGACTTAATGATGTACCAAAATAATTTAATTACTAAAATATAACCATGAATATATTATATGAATGTATAGTACGAATAGGATACTGGACAAAAATGAATAGAAAAAGTCTTTATGCTGTTGCTCAAAAAATGAAAGAAGAGCAAGGTATAGTTTTTGATTGAAAAATAAACTGATTTGAAGAAGCGAGATTGTACCTCAATATATTAAAAGAAAGTGGTCTTTTAGTATCTAGAGAAGATAGCGTTATTCCTACAATGGAAGAAATGACCGAGGAGATAGTAGGTGAAGAGATACCGTTAAAT
Source organism: Endocladia muricata (assembly GCA_032356245.1). Lineage (NCBI taxonomy): Eukaryota > Rhodophyta > Florideophyceae > Gigartinales > Endocladiaceae > Endocladia > Endocladia muricata. The sequence continues at coordinate 25,220 of JAUKWC010101598.1, forward strand.
CCTCATAAAACACTGGTACAATACGATCAAAGTAAAAATTCTTGTGCTATATACGGAAATGCCCGCCCTATGATGTATAACTCATGAATCATACTGACAAGAAATGAACATGAGAGTATAAGTAAATACTGTGTAGCTCAAGGATATAGGCAAGTAGATCAAGGTATGTATTTTAAAACTGCTTGTAAATGAATAGTTGAGTGGATGGCAAAAGAAAAATGAATTGAGTTTGAAGTGATACGAACTCCATATAACGGTCAAAAATATAAACAACTCAAAGCTCTATGATATGCTTGTTGACTTGGTGGTGCTATTACAAAAGAAAAAGTACTTGATATATTCGATGACTGAGTGGTAAACGCAAGCTACACCTGGAGAGAAAAGAAAATATTTTATCATTGCTGGAGTGAAGAAGATCAAGGTCAATTTACTGATAACTACCCAACTCGTAAAAAAGAAAGAAATCAATGGATTAATGATCAATTTGATTTATTTGTAAAAAATGGATATAGCTTTCTTTGGACGTATTTTATTATACCAAAAGAACCAATTGTAAAAGA
>JAUKWC010101709.1:0-25735 GCA_032356245.1 Endocladia muricata
TTCGACTTCCGTTGTCCGAGCGGAACAAGACGCCGTTCTGAAGCCGGTTGAAGTCTCATTTTCTGGCTTAAATTTTGCCGGCTTTTCGTTTTTTTCGTTTTCCGTCGATACACTCTACAAACGTGGACACGTTTGAGGGGAGCATCTGGCCATGGGGACCGAACTGACACACCTACCGACTGAGGACGAAATCAACAGTGCCAAGGCGTACAGCCGGGAACTGGCACGCTACGCTGGCCAGGACCGGGTACGTGTCAAACTCAGCGCTGATGGACTTTCCAGTGAAGACCTGGTGCTTCCAGGCCATCTGGTCGATCTGATGTTGAAAGTTGCTACCCAAGTGGCGAGAGGCCACGGCGTCAGCATCCTACCCATTCACTGCGAACTGACGACGCAACAAGCCGCGAATCTGCTCAACATCAGCCGTCCTTCTCTAGTGAATCTACTGGAAGAAAAGATCATCCCTCATACGAAAATAAACTCGCATCGCCGCGTACTCGCGCGCGACCTGCTGGCGTTCAAGAACCAGCAGCAACGAGATCGTACTGAGGCTCTCGACGAACTCGTAGCGCTTTCTGAAGAGATGGGTCTTTACGACGAACTGACGCCTCTCAACAGCTAACGGCTGCTCCATTCTTCACCTCTGTAGCAGACTCAGAGCTGATCTCTAGTGCAAACCTACTCGGTCGTTCTGGACGCCAACGTACTCTACTCAGCGACATTGAGAGACGTAGTACTGCACCTGCTACAGACGGATTTATTCAAAGCCAGGTGGACTGATGATATCCACAATGAGTGGGTTGAAGCCTTGGCTCAGAAAGGCTACGAGCGAGCCAAACTGGAACGAGTTCGGATACTTGTGGACCAGCACGTGGTGGACGCGAAAATTTTCGGTTACGAAGATCTGATACCGAGTCTGACGTTGCCTGATCCGAAGGATCGGCACGTACTGGCTGCTGCGATTCGGTCGAATTCCGATGCCATCGTGACCTTCAATTTGAAAGACTTCCCCGAGGCAGCACTGGCTCCTTATGACGTTGAAGCCATACATCCGGACGACTTCATCGTCTACCAGATTGAGATCTCGCCAGAACGGGCCTGTGCAGCCCTGAAGCAACTGAGGCAGAGTAAGGCTCGACCTCCTCTCACTGTGGATGATTTGCTGCAGAAGCTGCGGCGCAGTCAGCTACCAGAGACTGCCCAAGTCCTGGAGAGCTGTAGGGACCTGATTTAGCTGATTCTCTGAAGCGACTCAGCCGAACACACGCAGCAGCTCACTGGCGTCGATGCCCTCGCCCGAGCGCGACATGACGCCCTCCTTGAACCGGTTGTAGAGCGTGTCGCGCGAGATGCCGGCAAGCTCCGCGGCCATCGGGTTGCCGAAGAATCCGGCGTCTACATCACGCTATAGAAAGCACGTCATTTCACCTGCAGACACACCCTTGAGAAGCAGTCGCAATAATGAGCTTGGGCCTACAGGTCGGCCTCGACGGTGATGATCGAACGCAGTTGCTGGAGATGATGCCTGGCGAACGCCCTTGCGGCCTTTTCGCCCTCGCGGTTGTAGAAGACGATCTGATCCTTTTCGGTTTCGTGAGCCAACTGGTAGCCGGGCAAGTGGTTGCTCGCCACGATCTTCTTGACTTCATGCCTGAAGGCTCGGAGCGGGGAAAGGGCGCCTGTCTTCTTGTGCAGTAGAGCCAGCCCGATAGCCCATCGCGCCTGGTTGCCGCAGTGCTTGCGTGCGATCTCGTACAGTCGACGCTCAAGCCCGCCACGAAGTCGGAAATATTTCGGATCGATGCTGAGCACTTCCTTGCCCAGCACCGCGTTGTACAGCCACTTGGACAGCGTGACCGTGATCGACACCATCCGCCCATCCTGCGGCGACTTCTCGATGATCTCCCAGGCGTCGATCATCCCGAACCCTGTGCGAACCCGTTCGCCGTTGGTGGTGATGTCAGTGGTGATGGTCGTCCCGCGCAGGCGTTCGAATGCCTTGTGAAGGCGCTCGTAGTCGGAGCCACCGGTGTAGCGGTTTGTCGCCACCAGCAGATCGTGTGCACGCAGCTGGAGTGTTCTGCTGAGTTCCCGATCTCGGTTGAGCCCTTCGACCAGCTGGCTGATGCAATAGATCAGGATGTCCTTGTCCCAAATCGTTGCCAGTCCGTCTGCAGAGGGGGAGATCTTAATGCTGTTGCCGTTGTGCTCGTAGAGCCGGATGGCTGTGTCTGGACGCTTGGAGAGTGAGAACAACGGGTGCTCCATGCTCCCAAGGTCATCTTTCGGCACCACATCGAGGATATCGGCAATGAAGAAGTCTCGGTTCGGGTGTCGGTCTGGGATCAGTTTCTTCACGGAGAAAAGCTCGGGTTATCGCTGACGCCACATTCTATTCGGGTTATCGCTGACGACCTAGGTCCCGCCTGTGGATTGGTTCGGGTTATCGCTGACACTTTACACTGAAATCTTCGGGTTATCGCTGACACTCCGATTCGGGTTATCGCTGACACTATTACCCCTCCGACCCTTTATTCATCGGCCTCTCAGGAACCGTAACGCGCGCGCGCGCGTTTTTAACTTTATATCTTTAACGTCTGAGCCCTGTGGATAACTCGCGAGGATTAGGAACAGAACCCCTACCCTTCGTTCGCTTCGCTCACTCCGCCCCGCCTACGGCGGCCTGTCAATGTCCGGCTGCGCCGGGTGTTTATTCCACTCCCCTCCGCCCCTCGCCCGCGAGGGGAACGAGTCGCCCTCTGTCGTCAGCGGTCAGGGGCGCGTTCGCTACCGCTCTCTTTCCTCCCCTGCCCACTGCGACGAAGCATCGGGTCGCTACAGCCGCGTCAAGGGGCCGTGTCCTCGCTCGCTGCGCTCCCTGCGGGCCGCACCAACCCCTTGACCCGCCTTCCACTCCTCAAGGCTCACTACGTCCTGCAGGTGCTCTCGATCTCATCGGTTTCAGAACGTCCGCTGGTCGCTATGCTGGCTAGCGACTTCAGAAGGGGTAATCGATGAACTGGCAACTGGCAGAGGCCGAGTACCAACGGGTCGTCGGTGAACGGCAGGGCTTTGCCCGGTACCTGTGTGCCGGCCCTTCGCTGGAAGGTATCGACCTGCAGCGCGACGGCTCGTCTTTGAGGGCTATCCATGACGTCCATGTCAGGAAGATCGAGCCATGACCACCATCACCGAGGCCGAGTTCAAGCAACACTCGGGGCGGTACATCGAGCAATCGGGCAAGGAGCCGGTCGTCATCACCCGGCATCAGCGCCCGGCGCGTGTGTTGCTGGATATCGACGAGTACTACCGTCTCAACGCCCAGGACACGCGGCGGCACTACGACGCTGACGAGCTACCCGATGACATCGTGGCAGAGCTGGAGAAGGGGTTTCAGGGGGCGGCCACACCAGAGCTCGATCACCTGATGGCGTGAGGATGGCAGCCGATCCTCAAGCGCCTGTGCAATGCATCGACGGCTTACCGGCCTGGCCGGGGCAGCTCATCGTCCGTGCCCCACGACTCGATCCAGTCGCGCATCGTGTCGCCCTCGATGACATCCCCGGCCTCGGCCTCGGCGAGTGCCTGCAACGATTGCCGGATGCGCTCGGCTTGCAACTCTTCTCGTGCCACGAACTGTTCGAGCGCCTCGTTGATGATCTCCTCGCCAGGCCGACGTAGCCGTTCGGACAGTGTCGCCAGCCGCGCCTGCAGCTCGTCGTTCAGTCGCACGTTGATCATGCCCATTTGAAGCTCCAGAGGTTCGCTGAATCGCCAGCATACGACAGCGTCATATCGGTCGATTTCGGCGACCATTTCGAGCGTTTTTGACGGACCGAACCGGGCCGTTTTTCACCCCGAAAATCGGGGTCGCAAACATTGGGCCGCCAGGCTCAATGTATATTGCGCATTTGTCCCTTCGGCCAATGACGGTCCGGCCCACTACCACCCGGTGACCGATGATGCTCTGGCGGCTGCAGGGCGTTCACAGGTGTTGATCGGGGTAGGCCCTTTAGTCTCGGTCGTCTCGACGGGCGATCGTAGCGTGACGGGCTTCTCAGGAGCTCGTTATTTCGCTAGATGCCGCTTCTGAAGAGTCGTCTCGGTGACGGTGTTCCCTACCAATTAAGTGACCCGATCGACGCGGGTTTTTCTCCTCGTGAATGGCCATCGAAGTTGCACGCCATGAGACAGGTGATCAGCCTCCCATGACAAGCACCGAAGCCGCATGAAAAATCCAGTGTCACCCAACAGCACGACGCAGGCTCATCGCGTGAAGACCTTCCCGTCCATGACTCACTGGCGCAGCCTCGATGCCCTTGTCTCGCTCGCCAAGCGCCTGCCCGGTTCAACGCCCGACGTCGACGAGCTCGGGCGGTGGTTCGACAAGCAGCTCGACCGTACCGTCGATCCCGCGTTCGCGCGCCTGTTCACCGAGCACCTCGACCTGCCGGGTATGACCGAGCAGGACTACCTGCACCGGATCGTCGAGGCGCACGGGCTGCGACTGCTGGCCGGCATCCGTTTCTACGGCCAGGACGTCACGCGTCCGTTCGTCGAGGCGATCGCATGGACGCCGCTCGACGGCGGAGCCGGAGAAGACCGCCATCGCATCGGAGCGGCATGGGACGCGGAAACGATCGAACGGCTGCGCCGTGCCATCGTGCAGGAGTGGCGCGCGTTCGCCCCGACGCATCTGCGATTGCATCGTCCCGAGAACCTCCCCGAGGCCAATCCCGGAAACGGTTTCGAGGAGGCTATCGAGCTAGGCTCGGAAGCCGTGGCACGCCTGCCGCCACTCCCCGTCGGCTGGACGACGGACGTCTCGGTCCACGTGGCAGATGTGCAGGACATGCGCCCCGATCGTGGCGAGGTGACGCTTGAGCCCTTTGCCCGCGTCGCCGATGCCGTTGCGCTCGTCGAGGCACGCTTCAAGGCCCTGCGCCGGGACGATCCCGAGCTGGCGCGGAACGTCACGCCGAGCGATGCCGACACGCTCGCCGAGTGCAATGCGGCCGGCTCGCTCTTCGCGATCCGAGCAGGCAACATGACGGTCGGGCTGATCGCGACGCTGTCGGATACGATCGACTGGATCGTCGGTGATACCGTTTTCGAAGAGGTGGTGGCGCTCGAACAGGCGGGCCAAGGGCACGCGGCCGCTGCGCAACGGGCGCTGGCCGCCCGCCTGGCACGCGACGATGCGGGCCGGCGGCTGATCGGTACGATCGACAGCGCAAACGTCGCCTCGCGCCGGAGCGCGCTGCGCGCGGGACGCCCCGTCGTGTCGCGCTACGCGTTCGTACCGCTGTGCCGCTGACGAGGTGGTGAGGCCGGGTGCGATGAGACCGTATGCCGCGAACTGGTCGGTCGCTTACTTTCGTTCGTGGGACCGAACGCCGGCTGGGGAAGTGATGCGCGCTCGAAAGCGGTAGCATGAGTATCTGAGCGCGTGGTGGCGGCAGAAACGTGTGTCCGAACCCCCTGACTTGCGGACAGTGCGTCGGCGTTCATCATGCCGATCGCTCTGCTGCATCCGCGTCTTCTACTGACCGCCCCAAAGCTCAAAGCCCATGCAGACCGAGTACCTGTTCGCCTTCGTGCTGATCTTCACCCTCGACGCGATCTCTCCGGGTCCAGCTGTCGCCACCGTTATCGCCAAGGGCTCGACCATCGGACTGGCACGCACGATGCCCTTCATCGCCGGTCTCGTGATTGGTGAGCTAGCGATATTCGTGTTGGCCATCGCCGGTCTCGTGGCCCTGGCCGCAGCGCTTGGTCCTCTGTTCGCCATCGTCAAGTGGATCGGCATTGCCTACCTGCTGTGGCTGGCTTGGCAGATGTGGCACGCGACACCGACCGAGGTGTCGGCGTCGCGCGAGTCCGGCGAAGGGAGGCGTCTGTTCGGTGCCGGTTGCCTGATGACCTTCGGCAATCCCCACGCAGTTGGCTTCTACGTCGCGTTGCTGCCGACGGTGATCGATGTCACCGAGATCACCTGGCAGATCGCTTTGCCGTTCAGCCTGATCATCGTCATGGTCTGGGGTTTGGTGCTGGTGGGCTACACCGCGTGTGCGGAGCGGGCGAGTCATCTGCTCACCTCGGAATCCGCCAGGCGATGGCTGAACCGCTGCGCGGCCGGTGCGATCGTGGGAGCGGCAGGGACGATCGCTGCGCGCCACTAATCGTCTTCTGAGCTCAGAATGGGCCTGCGAATTTTCGTTCCGTCCGGACGCTCCTCGGTGATGTGGTCCTGATCATCTTCATCGATATAGAAGATCGACACGCCCTTGTCGAAGTGTTTTTTTCGGATGTAATCAGCCAGATCCGGACTGGAGAAAAGCTCGACGTTCTCCCAAGATTGGCGCAGGGCATCTTCCAGGGTCATGCCACTGTCGTTCTGAGAATCGCCCGTCGAGTGATCTTCGTTCATCGGGATCTCCTTATTGAAGCAGTGAGGAAGATGTTCGCGGGCCGATCAGCGGTCGTCGCACTTGTATCACTGGCCGCCCTACCCTGCCCCGCTTCGACGGCGCGTTGTTCGAGCGCCGTCGAAGCGGGGCGCAGTTCCTCGATAAGACTCCGACTGGCGTAGACCGCCTTGACTTATGGGGTCAGCGCCGACGTCGGGAAGGGGCACTGGTGCACCAAAAGCAGCCCCTGCGCACAGGGAAGAGATCTACCGACGGCTTTGCCAGCCCCTTACTGAATTCGAAAGCGCTGCGTAACGCACCTTGATGAATAGTAGGAAAGTCGTAAGGTAAGAACATCGCACTAGTATCGACGCAGCTTTCTATCATTGCAAGCAGGTATAACAGCGCGGTGACGCAAGGTACTAAGTCAGGTGTGATCTTCCTACCTTCGGAAGGTAGGATTGACTTACTATCTGACTCTGCTACCTTCTTACCATCTTAAAGTGAGAAAGTCGGAGCATCATGAAGGCCCCTGAAATTGCTGCTATCCCGGAGGCAACCCCTCAGACTTCATTCTCCGAAAAGGCCAGGCAGGCCAAACAAGTGGGTAAGCCAACCACAATCGGAGTCGTCAAGCGATCGTTCTCAATCAATCATGCTGACGCCAGCTACATCGAATCGCTGGCCCTGAAGCTTGGGGTTCAGCGGGGCAAGACGATGTCAGTCAGCGAGGCTCTGCGCACGATCATCGCCGACCATCGGGGGCAACCATGAAGGGCATCGCGGTACTGAGCGACAAGGGGGGAGTCGGCAAGTCCACGCTGTGCCATTTGCTGGCGGTCGGCGCTGCCTGGAAGAGCGTGCCCGCCTACCTCTTCCACACCGACAATCGAGAGCCGATGACCGTCGACGGTCGCCCCTATGCCTACATTGATGCCCGAGAGCTCGATCGGCTTTCGACGGTCATGGGTTCGCTAATCAACAACGACGGGTACTGCATCATCGACGGCGGTGGGAATCGGCCGGAGTTCGACAAGTGGATCGCCGAGGCGGTGGATCTGGTGCTGATTCCCGTTACTGCCGACGAAGAGGCGGTGAGCCTCGCTCGAGGAACCATGAGCCGGCTGGAAGGGCAGGGGATCGATCATGCCCGGTATGTGCTGAACATGGTTTCACCGAACGAGAAAGAGCGGGCATACGATTTCCATCGCTTCTTCGCCGCTCTGGAGCCAGACAAGACTGCGGGCCAGGTCAAACGGGTTTCAGGTGTCAAGCGGCTGCGCATGTCTGACGAACATTCACCCTTCCCGACACCGCCTTCCAACGTCAACAACCTCTCTCGCCATCTTCATAGCATCGTCAATGATGCGCTGGGCAGCACACGTCCGGCTGAACTTGTCATGACCTAAGTCAGAAAGTAGGAAAGTACGACTATCTCACCTTGTTTCGATGCGAACGAGTGGACAGCAGGCCCAGCGCCGGTGAAGTATGCGGAAGAGTAGGGGAGCCCTTGTGCAAGTCATGCTCGCCACGCGCTCGGCATGTCCATCACGGTTAGAGAGAATCTGATGTCGGTCGCATCTGTGCTGTGCTGCTACGCGGTGGCGGGCCTGTTCTTCGGCGCGTTCGCCGCGAGCGGTCCGGCCTTCCTGGCCTTGAGCGGGCTCGATATCGGCACATTCGGCGCACTGCTCTTCCTTATGACGGTCGGTGCGCTGCCGGCGATGACTCTGCTTGGGAACCGGATCCATCGGATCCCCACCCTCGCCCTGCCTGGATGCCTGGCGGCGTTCGCTGTTGCGGCCTTCGTGCTCGGACAGGTTCAGGGTGTCGCGGGGCTCGCGATCGCGTTCCTGCTCGTGGGCGCAGCGAGCGGTGCGCTCGACGTCGCGTTGAACCTGCGCGTCTCGGTGATCGAGGGTAAGACCGGGACGGCGCTGTTCAACCGCGCTCACGCCGCCTTCCCACTCGCAGTCCTTGTGGCGGGACCTGTGGTCGGCATCGCGCGCGATGCGGATATCGGCCTCGGATGGGTCTACACGGCGTTGGGCGCGGCAATGGTGGTGGCTGCCATCACAGAGCTGCGCGTCGGGGCCCACAAATCGACCGATGCGCCCACTGACTCCGCAGACGGTATGGACTCGGTTTCGCTCGGCCCCGCGCTGCTTTGTCTCGGGGGAATCGCGGCTCTCGGAGCCTTCATGGAGATGGCCGCGCAGGGGTGGGCGACAATTTTTCTCGAGTCGGTGCTGGCCTCGTCGTCCACCGTCGCAGGCTTCGCGATCACCGCCTTCATGCTTGGACTAAGTCTCGGCAGGCTCGTAGCCCACGGGCTTGATGGCCGAATGACAGCGATCGCCATCGTTCGCGTCGGCGCCGTCCTGGCGGTGCCCGCGTTCTTGATCACGGGAATCTCCGGCACGCCTGCGACGGCGCTGGTGGGGCTGTTCCTGACGGGAATGGCCGTCGGCCCGGTGGAGCCGACCGTCTACCGTTTGGTGGCCGCGCGACATACCCCGGCGCAGCGCGGCCGGGCGCTGAGCCGGATCACCGCCATCGCCTACTTGGGCTACCTGACGAGTCCGGTCGTACTCGGGCCAGTCGCCCATAATGCCGGATGGCTTGCGCTGTGGGCTGTGGCTGCTGCGGCCGGACTAGGCGCGCTTGCGTTTACGGTCATGCTTCGGCGATCTGAGCAGACGCCTGACGCCTCTGGAGCCTAGTCCGACGCGTAACATTGATACTTCAGGTACACCTACCTTCTCGACAGGCCCGGGCTTTCACATACACTTAGAGCGCTCGCGACTCAGGGTCGGAGCCGCTGCGCGGCAGCTCTAACGGCCGCCACAAGGCCAGCCGAACAACAGTCGTCCAACGAGGGAGAGCAGTCGCGCCTGCGGCGCCCTTCGGCACGCATAAACTGTCTCAATTCTGCACTTTTCTGCACGCATAAACTGTACCGCTACGCACCCAAGCGCGAGCTATCCCCACCACCTTATGCCCTCTGCAACGGGGTCGGACAAAAAGCGCCTGATTGAACATTTGGAGTTGCTACACGGCCGGTCGAGCAACGGAGAAGAGGTCACCGGGGCCGGCGACTTCACGGGCCGGAATCCGCCCCGTTGTTGATCTTCCCGATCAGGGAGTCGAGCGTGCGCTGGTAGTCGGCCAGCCGGGCCTCGAACCCGCTGATCGTTGCGGCTGCCGCCGCCTCGCTGGCCGCTCTGCCTTGTTCTGCCTCGACTGCACGCTGCTCAAGCGCGCTGTGAGCGTCGCGTAGCGTCTCGATGAGGCTTTGGCTGGTGTTGGCCGCTTCGGTCTGCGTGGACAGCGTAGAGGCCATGTCAGTGTTCGTGACGGTGAGTGCCGCGACCTCGGTCTGAAGGGCGTCGCTCGCCGTGCTCGCCTGCGCCAAGGCGTCGCTCCTCTCGGCCAGAGACCTCTCCAGTCGGTCGCGAGCCTCGCTCAGGCGCGTCACCTCGGCCGTCAGCGTGTGGGTTCGCTCGTCGAGCTTGTGCCGAACGTCTTCCGAGCGGCCCAATCGCTTCCGCTCGTCGGCGACTTCAGCCCGTAGGGCCTTGATCGTCTCGCGCAGGTCGTTCACCTGGTCGGCCCTTGCGCTCAGCTCGATGCGGATGTCGTGGGCGGCGCCGACCGCCTCGTCCCGTTCACGACTCAGTGTCGACTGCGCCGTCTCGAAGGTGGTGCGCATCTCGGCGACCTGTTCGTCGGCCGCCCTCGCCGCCTCCTCTCCGAGCCGTTCCATCGCGCCAACCAGTACCGGCAGCACGCTCGATTCGATAGAGCCCTCGACCGGCGTCCGGGTGGCGAGCAGTCGCTCGCCACGGATTTCGTTACGCAGTCGGGAGATCGTGCCGTTGCTGCCCCGACCGATGGGGGCCGTTCAGAGCGGGTCGCATCAGGGCAGCGGCACGCCGTTCGGCCTGCGACGGGCAGACCTCACGGTGCCGTGGGGCCTTCGTGTCGTCGGTCGTCAGTGACTGGAGAGGTGGGGATGGCTCGTGCGAGTCCTCTCTTACCCTCGCATCGGGTGTTGACCAGGAAAGAGGCCGATTGAACATAGGGAAACGTTGCACAAACAATCGTTTGTGCAACAGTGCGTTTCGCTCAAATTGGTTCGCTAGCCGTGAATTTCAGCCAGCTGTCAGGCTGAGGCATTGCAAGTCAACGGCATTGATGCCGATAATCGACTCATGAGCAACCCAGCCAAAAAATCTCGCACGAATCGCTTCGGCGTCACCGCGCCTGTGGCCCTGCGAACTAGCCTGCCGAGCGGGACGGGGCTCATCGGTCGAGAACAGCGGGCTGCCATTGCCGAGGCCGAACGGTTCCTCAGGCAGAACCAGTACGCTATCGATGCCGCGGTACAAGCTGCTGAACAGAACCAGGACGTGATCGACGCAGCAAGTCGGCTGGCCGAAGACGAAGCAGAAGCGATCGCCGAAGCTCAGCGCATGGTCGAGAGGCATCAGAAAGCGTTCGACCTCCTGCGTTGAACCCCAAGGTCGATCCACCCCTTCTGCTCGACGCGAAAACCGTCCGGCGGAACCACAAGGTCATCTTGCTTCCTGGCCAACTGGATGGCGAAAGCGATACCCGTACAGTCGAGGCCGTACTGGCTCGGGTCGAGAATCGGGTTTACTACGGCGAGATTCAAGACGACGTGATTGAGATAGCAGCCGCTTATGCGGTTGCCATCTCACGCGGGCATTGCTTCTTCGACGGAAACAAGCGCACGGCTCTGCTGAGCATGCTGATGTTTCTTCGAGCCCATGGATTTGACCTGGATATTGATCAGGCTCTGTTGGCTACCACCATGGAGCGCTGCGCTGCCGGCGAGATCACGGACGACGATTTGTGGCTGGTTATCTTCGAACACCTGCGCGACGCCGACTCGATCGAGCTCTAGTGCATCCACGTATCGTCGTGAGAACTCTGCTCATCAGGTGCTCTTGAATCAATCTTATGCTCGGGGAGTCGCTCGACCGCCGGTCACGGACCGATTAAACATAACGCCACTTCCGCGCACTCCCTTTTCCTGTTCAATCAATGCTTTGCGGCCGCTGTTCGGCCCCTTGCACCCCTGACACGTGCAAACCGCCCCGTTGTGCCTACGCTTGACGTCAGTGGAAGGCACTTTGCACACAGGGTTGCACGCTATGGCCATCGTCACGATCACCGAGGCCGCGACGCTCGCCGGCGTCTCGCGCGGCACGCTCTACAACCGGCTCCGCGAGGGCGCCGTGTCGCGCTCCGGCGACGGCATCGATACCAGTGAACTGCTGCGCGTGTTCGGGCCGCTGAAGCCTTCCGAGCACGTCCAGGCGGCGCTCGCTACCGCATCGAGGGGTGAACAACGGGACGCCACTGCACAGGCGTCTGACGGCTCTGTTGGCGTCACTGAGAGACCGGTAGGGGGGGGGCTGATGCTCAGTTGACGGCCCTGTTAGTTACGCAGCTGGAGGCCGCCGAGCGCGAGCGTACCTGGTTGCGCGAGCTGGTCGAGGCCGAACGCGCCCGGGTCGCTGACAGGGAGCGGGCGCTGGCCGAGCGCGATCTCCAGGTCGCCTCGCTCACCGAGCGGATCGCTGCTCTGCTGCCTGCTCCCCAACCGGCCCCGCGGCCCAGCTTCTGGCGCCGCGTGTTCGGCCGAGCATCATTCTGACCACCTCTCTTCATGTTTTTCACTGTTTTCAGTGAAAACCTTTCTATCAAGTTCTCTCAAATTAATGAAAATTAAATGCTATCTGTGCGGCTCTGAGGCTTCCGAAAAAGCATCGAGCGACTACGGGCGCGGCTTTGATGTTGATTGCAGTTCGGATGATTGCTCGCTCTACACTGTTCGCGGTGCGGCCAAGGAAGCCTTGGCATCGGAAAATTACCCACCAGCAAAACGCATGAAATGGAAAGCCGCCGCCAAAAAACACTACAGCGAAACCACAGAGCGACTAATCATCGCAAACATGTGATCGCTCTCATCAGTTCCACCAAATTATTTTAATAAAAACAAAAACTTGACGATCAAGCATAGAAACGCGAAGTGGAAAAAATAGAGAGATACGAGAAGCCTACAAAGGGTCGATCACGTTGAAGGTGGGAAGAATGTGTGCCAAGCAATTGCAGCTGTCGCAAACGCACCAACAATGGTTGCAACAACCAGAATCACGTTCAGCCAAAACACCTTAGCGCCAAGGCGATCAGAGGCAAGCGCATTGCTATTGAGCTGATCTTTCAGATCAGAAAATGCCCCCTCAACGTCCTTGATACACGCAACCATGAGTCCTGCCTTCTGACGCTCAAGCTCTCCACGACCTCGTTCATTGCCATCCAAATTTCGACTGAACATGTGATCTAGTATCTCGTGCCTGCTTTTTCCAACAATGTCTTTCCGATAGTTATCGTTCATGTTTTGCCACCCTGTATCACCTTCAACGGTTGCTCAGCTTCTGATGCGTCGATCTTGTTCTTGAACCATGCCATGCGCTGAACCAAACCACCTACCGGTTGGTATCGGGTCGAAGAATCGAACGATCGAGCGGCATTTTAGTGGCATCGTAGAAACCCACGCAGACCATTGAGAGGTAGCAACCTCGATCATCCAAGTGTTGCGTCAGGATAGTTGCGCTGAAGTTCATCACACCCTTCCGTTAACTTGATGTGACAGTCGGCCGCGCTGTGCTGACTCCGTTGGCACAGCGCGGCACGAAGTGGCGTAATCGCTCGCCCAGGAGGCGAGTGATGGCGGGTCGTGAGGTAGCCGGCGCGTGCGCGAACGGTGCGCGTCCGCGCGCACGTTTCGCATCCGCGTCGGCATCCAAACGGCTCGCTACAGCGGCTTATAGGTCTCGCAACCGGCGACGAAATCACGGTCGGGAGCGGCTGCTTTAACTCTGAGCATCCTCAGTCACAGGGGCCGCTGTAGGTACACCACGTCGAGCCAGCGTCCGAACTTTAATCCGATGCCGTGCGCTGTGCCGACGACGCGGAAGCCGTGACGACGATGCAGCGCGACCGAGCCGGTATTCTCGCCATCGCCCGCGACCGCCATCATCATTCGATAGCCCTCCGCCGTGCAGCATTCGATCAGCTGCCCGAGCAGTTGCGAGCCGATACCCCGGCCCATGTGCTCGGCGGCGACGTAGATCGAGTCCTCGACGGTGAAGCGGTAAGCCGTGCGCGTCTTCCACGGCGCGACGAAGGCGTAGCCCACGACCTCGCCGTCGAGCTCGGCGATGAGCCAAGGGTAGTCCGCCTTGACGACGGCCATAAAACGCTCGCACATTGCCTCTATGTCGGGCGGTACTTCCTCGAAGCTGCCGGTACCACTCAGGACGTGATCGGCGTAGATCGATGTGATCGCGGGCAGGTCGTTTCGGGTGGCGGTGCGGAGATTCATGTGCTCGCCGATGGTAGATGAGCTGTTCGCAAATCAGGAGTTTCAAGCACTCCCGATGGCCGAGCCAAGCGCAGAAAACAGGCGAAGATCCGCAGGCGATTGACGAGGCCGGCAGCACCTGTTGGCCGGCGCTCTTGCCGAGCAAAAAACGCTTGCACTGAGTCGCCCTTTTCGAGGTGGCATTCGGCGAAACTCCGAGCTCCTGAGAAGCCCGTCACGCCACGATCTCCCGTCGAGACGACCGTGAATTAAAGGGCTGGCCTTGATCGGCGCGCGCGGCTGCCCTGTGGCTCTCAGGCTGTAACAGGTGACAGGATGCCGAGGGCCGGTGCGTCATTGGCCGGAGGGAAAAATGCGCAATATATATTAAGCCTGACGTCCAATGTCTACAGAGGCTAGATGTGAATTCGCTCGATCTCATCGAGTGACAATTCTTGATCGGTTCGATCGTACAGTTGCGTGGTCCGCGTCGACTCGTGCCCCGCGATCTTCGCGGCTGTCTCCAGCTCCCCGCCGCCCCTGAGGTACTCGGTGATGCCGGTGCCCCGCAGGCTGTGATTGCAGATCTCGCTCGGGAGCCCCGCTGCGAGCGCCCGCCGCTTGATCATCTTGATGGCGCTCTGCCGATTCATCGCCACGCGCTGCAGCTCGCAGGTCTGCCGACCGCGACCGGAGGAGCGGAAGAGGGGGCCCTTACGATCCTCAGCGATGCCGGCGGCCGCAACGTAGGCATCCAGGTAGTCTTGGGCCACATGGTGCGCTGGCACCACGTGGTATTTGCCGCCTTTCTCGTGCAGGCGAAAGAACGAGCGCTTGCCCTGGGTGTAGTAGTCGGCCACCGACATCGCCACCGCCGCGCTCACGCGCGCGAAGCTGTAGACCATCACGCCGATCAGCGCACGATCGCGCAAGCCCACCAGCGTGTCCGTGCCGATGCCATCGATCAGAGCACGGGCCTCGGACGCAGTCAGGATCGGGGTCTTGCCGACCTTGACCACGTGCTTCGGCCCACGCACGGCGCTCGCCGGGTTGAACGGCATGATCTGGCCGATCACGAGGTAATCGAACAACATCCGGATTGCGGCCAGGTGCTGCTTGACCGTCGCCGGCGCGTAGCTCTGCGTGAGTAGCTCCACGTAGGCGGCGACCAACATCGGCTCGATGGTGCTGAGCCGTTGACCGTGGGCTTCGCACCAGTCGGCGAAGCGGAAACAGGCCGTCAGGTACGCCTGCCGCGTGTTCTTGTTCCTGATCGTGGCGGTGAAGAACTCCCAGAAGCGCTTTTCGCACTGCGGGGTGTCGGCGAACAGGGCCGGCGTGAAGCCTGCGCCGATGCGGGCCGGGATCGAGTCGGTGGCGGGCGCCAGGACGGTGAGCTCGGGCATGGTGGGCGGAACCGGTTGGGGGTGCCATTAAAAGTAACATAAAGGAGGTTATGTTGCTTTTTATCAGGATCGGGAAATAGCCTTCCTGTTCCGGACAGCGTGCCCAAACCGGGCTGACGGCAGCGACGCTCGATGGGGTAAACGCAGCTAAACTCCCTGACGAGATATCCATCACGAAATCGGTCCCTCGTCTGGCCCGCGTCACTTTTCGCGCCGATGGCGTGGGAGTGGGCTGCGTTCCACCCGACCACCTCTGAGCCACAAAAACGAACACATGCATGATCACAGGCGAACTTAAAGGCAAGATCGGCAGTATCTGGGACACGATGTGGTCCGGTGGTATCTCTAACCCCATGACCGTGATCGAGCAGCTCACCTACCTGCTGTTCATCAAGCGTCTGGACGAGTTGCATACGCTCGCCGAAAAGAAGGCAAACCGCACTGGAAAGCCTATCGAGAACCCGGTGTTCAACAGGAACCAGCAACAGCTTCGCTGGTCGCGTTTTCGTGAGATCTCGGCAGAGCAGATGTTCGAGACGGTGCGCGACAAGGTCTTCCCGTTCATCAAGACGCTCGGGCCGAAGCACAACGACCCGGAGGGCTCGACCTACGCGAACCACATGAAGGACGCGTTGTTCGTGATGCCGTCCGCTCGGGTGCTGAACAGCGTGGTCGACCAGCTTGACGCCATCGACATGTCAGCGAGTGACACCAAGGGTGATCTGTACGAGTACATGCTCGGCAAGATCGCGAGTGCCGGGCAGAACGGCCAGTTTCGCACCCCGCGACACATCATTCAGCTCATGGTGGACATGACGGCTCCCACGCCATCCGATGTGATCTGTGACCCGGCCTGCGGTACGGCAGGCTTTCTGATTGCCGCGTCCACCTACCTGCGCGAGCATCACTCGGACGCGATTTACAAGGATTCAAAATCACGCCGTCGTTTCAGCGAAGGCACCTTTCACGGCTTTGATTTCGATTCGACGATGCTAAGAATCGGCAGCATGAACATGCTGCTGCATGGCATCGAGAATCCGGACATCCGCTACAAGGACTCGCTCGCTGAGGCTGTCGATGATGATGCCGAAAGCTACTCACTGATCCTGGCCAATCCGCCGTTCGCAGGTTCGCTCGACTACGAGTCGACTGCCAAGGACCTGCAGCGCATCGTCAAGACGAAGAAGACGGAGCTCTTGTTCCTCGCATTGTTCCTGCGCCTGATGAAGACGGGTGGACGCGCCGCGATCATCGTGCCGGACGGCGTGCTGTTCGGCTCCAGCAACGCGCACAAGGCGCTCCGGAAGATTTTGGTCGAGAACCAGAAGCTCGATGGCATCGTGTCCATGCCGTCCGGTGTATTCAGACCCTACGCGGGAGTTTCTACCGCGATCCTGCTGTTCACTAAGACCAACTCAGGTGGGACGGACAGCGTCTGGTTCTACGACATGCAGTCTGATGGTTTTTCACTTGACGACAAGCGGACGCCACAGCCGGAGAAGGGTGATCTCGCAGACCTGCTGAAACGCTGGAAGAACCGCAAGGCCGAGACTAAACGCGCGCGTACCGAGCAGAGCTTTCTGGTGCGGAAAGAAGAGATCGCGACGAACGACTATGACTTGTCGCTGAATCGGTACAAGGAGGTTGCGTATGAGGCGGTGGAGCATGAGGCGCCGAAGGTCATTCTGGTGAGGTTGAAGGAATTGGAGGCAGAGATTACGAAGGGACGGCAGGCGCTGGAGGGGATGTTGGGGTGAGGCCGGAAACCGTGAGGCTGGGTGATGTCGCAACGATTGAGAGAAAAGGCGTATTGCCGGCTGCCCTGAAGCAGACGACTCCATATGTTGGGCTCGAGCACATTGACCGCGAGCGTGGGGTTCAAGTCTTAGAGACGGTCGGATCTGCAGCAATCAGAAGTACCAAGTTCGAATTCACTCCATCTCATATTCTGTACGGCAAACTCCGTCCCTACCTTGGGAAAATTGTGATACCCGCTGTTGCTGGAGTGTGCAGTACCGATATTCTTCCTATACTTGTTGGTCCGAAAATCGAGTCGCGATACTTGCTGCATTTCCTTCGAATGCCTGACCAGGTTGCACTTGCAACGCAACGATCCTCGGGGGCAAATCTGCCGAGAATTAGTCCGAAAGAACTTGCCGATTTCAGTATTCCACTCCCACCCCTCTCCGAGCAAAGGCGCATCGCCCGAATCCTCGACGCCGCCGACGCCCTGCGCGCCAAGCGACGCGAGTCGATCGCGCAACTCGATGCGCTTGTGCAGTCGACGTTTCTGGAGATGTTCGGGGATCCGGTTGGAAATCCGATGGGGTGGGATACTCATCGGATGGACACGCTACTCGATAGCGTTGAGGGAGGGTGGAGTCCGAAGTGTCTTAGCCGACCTGCTACTGAGGGGGAATGGGGTGTCCTCAAGCTCGGATCGGTGACGTGGTGCAGCTTCGCCGAAACAGCACAGAAGGCACTGCCGGCGGGTGTATCGGCGCGGCCGCTTTTAGAGGTCAAAGCCGGGGATTTGCTGTTCGCTCGGAAGAACACAGGCGATCTCGTTGCTGCTGTAGCCTACGTGCATGATGTGAGACCGAAATTGATGTTCCCGGACCTGATATTTCGGTTGAAGCTGAAGCCTTCTGGAAAAATGAACGTGATCTTCCTCTGGCAGCTTCTTATTGAACCTCGACAGCGGGGTGAGATTCGAGGGCTCGCCAGTGGAGCGGCTGGGTCGATGCCGAATATATCCAAGGCAAAGTTAAAGGCCGTTGAAGTGATATCACCGCCGCTGGAACTACAAGTAAAGTTCTCGGCTAGAGTGCATGCCATCGAATGCCAGAAGCTATGTCTGCGCAACCATCTCGCCGAACTAGACACCCTCTTCACCTCCCTGCAATCCCGCGCTTTCGCCGGCGAACTTTGACCACCTACCATGAGCAACTTCGCTTTCCTGCCGAAACAGTTCGACGCGGTTGCCGACGAGGCGATACGAGCGGAGAGCCATGTCAACGGCGATCCCCGTTCTGCCTGCTTCTATTCACGCCGAGCGCTGGAAGCGGCAGTTCACTGGCTCTACCGACACGACTCGGCACTGCGAGCGCCGTACGACAACAAGCTCGGTGCCTTACTGCATGAGCCGACATTCCAGAATCTCCTGCCGCAGTCGGTCTACCAGAAAACGCGGCTGATCCAGCAGGCGACCAATCAGGCGGTTCATGGGGCGCGTGACGTTGCCGTGGAGGATGCGATGCAGCTCGTGCGGGAGCTGCACCATATCTGCTACTGGCTGATGCGTACGTATCAGCCCGCGTTGCCGCGTGACGGAGCCGGGTGGAAGGATTCGCGTGTACCGCATCTCGTTGCCGACAGGGATGTGGTGTCACGCAAGGAACTGGAAGCTCAAGAGGCTCGGGCGACCGCGAAGGCCGAAGAGGCGCTGAAGCTGCAGCAAGCGAACGATGCGGTGAACGCGGAGCTGTTGGCCGCACGTGCGCTGTTGAGCGAAGCACGCGCCCAGACCGAAGCGGTACCAGACACCCATGACTATTCCGAAGCCATCACGCGCCATCGCTTGATCGATGTCGAACTTCGGCGCGCAGGCTGGTCGTTGAGTGACAAACGCGATCGCGAATACGAAGTCACAGGCATGCCGAATACCAAGGGTGTCGGCTATGTGGATTACGTGCTCTGGGGTGACGACGGCAACCCGCTCGCGGTGGTCGAGGCCAAGCGCACGACTATCGAGCCGGAAGCGGGGCAGCAGCAAGCTAAGTTGTATGCCGATGCTCTCGAGCGCATGCACGGGCAGCGTCCGCTGATTTTCTACACCAACGGCTACACGCACTGGCTGTGGGATGACAGCGTCTACCCTGCGCGACGTGTCGGTGGCTTCTACTCGAAGGAAGCGCTGAGCCGTTTGATTGTTCGACGCGAACAGCGCAAGCCACTGAGCGTCAGTGACGTGAAAGACGACATTGCCGGTCGCTACTATCAGAAGCGTGCGATTGGCAGCGTGTTCAAGGTGTTCGGGCAGCAACGGCGCAAGGCGCTGCTGGTCATGGCGACCGGCACCGGCAAACGCGCACCGCGATCGCGCTGGTGGACGTGCTTCAGCGGGCGGGCTGGGTCAAGCGGGCGCTGTTCCTGGCGGACAGAGTGTCGCTGGTGAACCAGGCATGCAATGCGTTCAAGTCGCAACTGCCGGAATCGAGTCCTGTAAACCTCGTGACCGAGAAGGGCACGGACGGACGGGTATACGTCTGTACCTATCCGACCATGATGGGCCTGATCGATCAGACGAAGAACGATACGGCGCGCTTCGGTGTCGGAGATTTCGACCTGATCGTGATCGACGAGGCGCACCGTTCGGTGTACCGGAAGTATCGCGCGATCTTCGATTACTTCGATACGCTGCTGGTCGGACTCACCGCGACACCGCGTGAGGAGGTCGATCGCAACACCTACGATCTGTTCGAGATGGAGCCCGGCGTGCCGACTGATGCCTACGAGCTTGAGAAGGCGGTACAGGACGGCTATCTCGTACCACCGGCTGTTGAGCAGGTCGACATGCGCTTTCCCCGTGAGGGCATCGTCTACGAAGAGTTGTCGGAAGACGAACAGGCTGCCTGGGAGCTGACGGACTGGGGTGACGAGGAGGATTCGCCGTTGCCCGATCGGGTCGATGCGCCGGCGATCAACAACTGGCTGTTCAACATCGACACCGTGGACAAGGTATTGCGGTATCTGATGCAGCACGGCCACACGGTGGAAGGCGGCGACCGACTCGCCAAGACGATCGTGTTCGCGCGCAACCACAAGCATGCGATCTTCATCGAGCAACGGTTCAATCATCACTACCCACACTACGCTGGCCACTTCGCCCGCGTCATCGACAACCAGGCGAAGTACCCGCAGAGCTTGATCGACGACTTCTCGGAGGTCGACAAAGCACCATACATCGCGATCTCGGTAGACATGCTTGATACCGGTATCGACGTGCCGGAGGTGCTGAACCTGGTCTTCTTCAAGCCGGTCTACTCGAAGATCAAGTTCTGGCAGATGATCGGGCGTGGTACGCGGCTCTGTCCGGACGTGTTCGGCCCCGATGCCGACAAGACCGACTTCCGCGTGTTCGACTTCTGCTTCAACTTCGATTTCTTCCGGGAGCGGCCGGAGGGACGCATGGGCAGCGACAGCGAACCGCTCGGCAAGCGCCTGTTCGGTGCGCGCGCGCAGCTTCTCGGACATCTGCAGGCAGACGAGGCGCATGATCCTGACGGCATTCTGGCCGAGGCCGTGACCGACGAGCTGCATGGTGAAGTGAAGGCAATGAGCCCGGACAACTTCATCGTGCGGCTGCACCTGGAACCGGTCGAGCACTTTCAGGAGCGTGAACGCTGGCGAGCATTGAGCGACGACGACCGTGCGACGCTTACGGCCCAAGTAGCAGGACTGCCGTCAGCGCTAGAGAACGACGCGATCGAGTCGCGTCTGTTCGACCTGACGGCGTTGCGTCTGCAACTCGCTACGCTCGAGAGTGATGCTGCGACCTTCGATGCGCATCGCAAGCGCGTGGTGGAAATCGCGGCACTGCTGGAAGACAAGCGTGCGATACCGGCCGTGGATCAGCAGCTCGCGTTCCTCGCAGAGGTGCAGCAGAGCGAGTTCTGGCAGGACATCGACGTGGTCACGCTCGAGGACTTGCGTGAGCGACTGCGTGGTCTGGTACCGTTTCTCGACAAGAAGCAGCGCAAGGTCGTCTACACGAACTTTCAGGACGAGGTCGTCGGCGTACGTCCGGAGAGCGTGATCGATCTGCCGTCGATGACCGGGGTGCAGTACGAAAAGAAGGTGCGCGAGTACCTGAAACGGCATCTCGATCATCTGGTCATCCAGCGCTTGCGCAGCAACCAACCGTTGACGCCGACCGATCTTGCCGGCCTCGAACGCACGCTGGTCGAGATCGGTGAAGACGACGGGGAGACGCTGTTGACTAGTCTGGTAGAGCAAAGCGGCGCACCGTCACTCGCATGGTTCGTGCGCAGTCTGGTGGGCATGGATCGCGAAGCCGCACAGGCAGCGTTCGCAGATTTTCTGTCCGATCGAAGCCTCACAGCACCGCAGATCCGGTTCGTCGAACTGGTGATCGATCAGCTCACTTCACGTGGCGTGATGGAATCTGAGGCACTCTACGAGGCACCGTTCAGCGACCTGCATGCCGGTGGACCGGAAGAGCTTTTCGCTGGTAAGGAAAACGTCATCGAGGGCGTGTTCACCGCGCTTAAGCGCAGTCACAGTGAACTTGTGCCTCTGAGGCAGGTTGGCTGACACATCGGTTGTCCGGTCAGTCGAGCATCGCGGTGCGTGCGTACTGCAGGTTCTCGTGCCGATCGTGTGACTTTTATGGAAATCCTCAAAGAACGGTTCACATTGCCTACTGCCATCTGATCTTCGATTCGACTGATTCATCTAGCTCTTCAAGCAGAGGAAAAATTGGGGCGGTCAACACCATGAGCGTTCGACCCCATCCACCTAACCCTACACATTCCTCCAGAAGCTCCCCGTCGATCTGACTATCAAACCACTCCGATACTTTCACGTACTTACTGACAGATCGTGCATGGTGCGTTCGATGCTGATCGACACAGAAGGATCTTGCGTCATCGGAGGGTAAGATCAACCCACTCGACGGAAAGCGGATACCTGGATACTCTATGAAAGTTCGCGAGGCGTTGGCGTACTTGATCACCCCATTTTCACTGAGAACAACAGCAACCAAGTCTCGTGTTCGTTCCACATATCGAATCGCCGTGGCTGTCAGTGACGTACCGCATGCCTCGCTCAGCACCTTGACCGCGTCCAGCCCTTCCCCAGCTATGCGCATCTTCTCGTCGAAAAGACGCACTGGCATCAATAAGTTCGAAGCGAACCGGTCAGCTTCGCGCTCGTAGGAATCAGAAGAGCAGAACTCTGCCCGAGACGGGGGCAATATTCCTCGCCGCATAGCTTCTTGGTGCCCTGGCAAGAACAGATGTCCCAGCTCGTGCGCGACTGAGAAACGGTGAAAGCCTTCGTTGTTGATATGCGTGGCGTACAAGATACCGAACGACTCGACATTGACACCGTCGTAACAGCCGCAGTGCCGTTGCAACATGCCGGAAACTCCACCACTTCCAGAAGGCATGGGCATCACCATGACACCCTCTTTCTCCGCCAACTGCATGGGATTGACGGGCAAGGACAAAACATCGTGTCTCCTTACCAGTTCTTCGGCTTCTTTCCTGGTCGCGTCCATCCAACTAATTTTTCTTGGCCTTCTGCTCGTTGAGCTCGGCGAGCGCCCTGACCATCGCATTCGCCGCTTCCTGCTGCGCGTCCGTTAGTTGGTTGTACCCATCTCTGAAAACCGCCTCAGTGTGTGCGTACCCGGTCATCTCATCAGTTCGGCCCAGCAAGAAGTCTGATGTCACATTCAGGGCTTCGGACAACTTTCTTAGATTGTCCAGTGACGGTTTTCTGTTGCCGGTCTCGAAATGTGATATCGCCGCCGTGTTCATTCCCGCCTTCTCAGCCAATGCTTCTTGTTTAAGGCCTTTGGCATTTCGCGCGGCGACCAATCTTGCTGCGAATGGAATCATTCTCGTCATTAAACGTTTCCGTATTGTAATATACTACGTTTCCGTATGCATCTCGATAGATGTACACTGCTGTCCGTAGCTACACGATAGCGTAGTTTTTCATTATACAAAGTATTGAGACTCTGAACATGACAGAAAGACAGGTAACGAGAAGCCGGAAGGATACCGACGGCGACATCACCGCCTTGTGCCACCCCGGTGACTTCTGGTCACCCAGGCTCAAGGATCATGCGATCTACGACATTGAATCAAAAGCGCATACCTACACGGTGACTTGGCCGGACGGTAAACGCACACCCGTGAAGGTCGTCAACAGTCCCAAAGGGAAGTATTTGAGGACCGACCGTGACGACTCCACGAAGAACAATCTCGACGAACTACCCAACTGCTGAGGAAAAGATGACGATGAGCAAGAAGAAAAACATACACGTAGTACCTCATCCTGATGGTGGATGGGGAACCCGAGCCGAAGGTGCCGAGAAATTCGGTAGACGGACACCAACGCAACGCGAATCGATTGATCGTGGTAGAGATCAGGCCAAGAGAGAGCGATCAGAACTCGTCATTCATGGCAAAGACGGACGGATTCGCGACAGCGACAGTTTCGGCAACGATCCTCATCCTCCAAAGGACAAGAAGCACTAGAGAGGTAGCCCTCAAGAAACGGGGCATTTTGTACGCTAAGCATCGATTGCCAACGAACCAACCGCGTACAACGGGTGTTTCTGCATGAAGGTGCGCAACGCGACATGTCCGCAAATCAGGCTTGACGCAGCCAGAGACAAGCGGTGAGGCCGGGTCGTTTTCTCCTGGCGTCGGCGCAAAGACAAAGGTTTCCATCCTTGCTGTTTCCATGCACGGGTCGAACGACCATCGCCCGTTTGTCCTGCTATCGGATCGCACCGGCGCGACGGGAGCGGACGATGCCGATACTGCGTATTCTCAACGCCATAGAGCGCGAGGCCCACGACGACAACATCGCGGTGCACAATGCAGCGGAGCGGCGCTGTGTCTTCCCCGCCCGTGACGCGTTGCGCACCTTCATGCAGAAAGACCCAATATAGCGGTCAGCGGCAATAGGAGACGTACCTGTGTCTGACGCGCCTCATGTCTTCATGTCCTATCGACGCTCGGACAGTCCCGACACGACGGGACGCATCTACGACCGGCTCGTCGACGCCTATGGCCGAGAGCACGTCTTCAAGGACGTGGATTCAATCCCTTTCGGCGTTGATTTCCCAGAGCATCTGGGCCGAATGGTCGGCCACTGCGGGGTGCTGATCGCCGTCATCGGCGATGGCTGGCTCGATGCACGGGACGATCGGGGGAATCGTCGTCTGGACGACCCGTCCGATTTCGTACGGATAGAGATCGAGCAGGCGCTCGAGCGCGGCGTACCGGTGATCCCGGTTCTCGTGCGCCGTGCGGTCATGCCCTCGGCGAGCGAGCTCCCCGACGGTCTACGCCCCCTCGCCCTGCGCAACGGACTTCCCGTACGCGCCGATCCGGACTTTCACAACGATATGGACCGGCTAATCGGGAGATTGCGGCGACCTGCGCGTGTTGAGCGTCAGTTGGAGGGAGGACTGGGTGGAAGGCTCGGTGTCGCCCGATATTGGCTGGAAGACAATGCCGTGTAGCTTGGATCGGTCGGTGCGATCGCAGGCGTGTTTGCATTGTTGCTGCTAGTAGTCTCGAAGCCAAACAGAATGGATGGCAACACCATCGACGCCAGCGGCGGCGGCAATGTCCGGTTCGAAAGCCCCGTCATTCAGGTTGGCCCCGAGAGTACGGCCACGGTCTACGTGACTGAGGGTCCCGCCGACCGCAAACTGGAACAGCTCATCGCGCAGTCAGGGGACAAGGCTCGCGAGCTGCGCCTGACCGAGCAGCTGTTCATCAGCCTCGCCAAGCGGATCGCCTCGGATGTCTCGGACATCGATCAGGCGCACCACGAACTGGAACGGGTGGTCGAGGTGGCCGCCGAAGAGCGCGCAAAGGACGCGCTCCCCGCCGACACCGACGACGCGGTCACGGCTGTCCTCGCTCGGGTGAACAAGCTCAACGCCGAGGGGCAGATCGACACGGCCGCCACGCTGATTGCCAAGGAGGAGACTCGTGTGGAGGGCGGCCTCGTCCGTCTCTACGAGAAAGGGATCGCACAAGCCGTCCTCACTCGGAACGCCGAAGCTGCTCGCGACTACGAGCTGAAGAAGCTCCCCTTCGACGTCCTGGACCCGACGGCCCAGTTCGCGGCGCTTCGACAAATTCGGGAAAACTGGTACGAACGCGGTCGCGACCAGGGCCTGAACTTCGACCTGGAAGTCGCTATCGCGATGGCCCGCACTATCCGCCACCGCGCCCGTGGCGCCGACGAGCGCGGTGCGGCTCTGAACAACCTCGGCACCGCGCTCTGGACCCTCGGCGCGCGCGAGAGCGGCACCGAGCGTCTCGACGAGGCCGTCACCGCCTACCGCGCCGCCCTCGAGGAGCGCACGCGGAAGCGCGCGCCGCTCGACTGGGCCGCGACCCAGAACAACCTCGGCACCGCGCTCTGGGCCCTCGGCGCGCGCGAGAGCGGCACCGAGCGTCTCGACGAGGCCGTCACCGCCTACCGCGCCGCCCTCGAGGACCGCACGCGCGAGCGCGTGCCGCTCGACTGGGCCAAAACCCAGAACGACCTCGGCATCGTGCTCTCGATCATCGGCGCGCGCGACAGAGACGCCGAACGCTTCGACGAGGCCGTCACGGCCTACCGCGCCGCCCTCGAGGAACGCACGCGCGAGCGGGTGCCACTCGACTGGGCCGCGACCCAGAACAACCTCGGCATCGCGCTCTGGAGCTTGGGCGAGCACGAGAGCGCCACCGAGCGTCGCG
>JAUKWC010101820.1:0-25701 GCA_032356245.1 Endocladia muricata
TTTTACGTAAACGTTGTTTTTTCGTAAAAAAATCAGCGACTCTGGACCGTATATCCCGGTGGTGCTATCTATTATTACAATCAACCACAGACGGGTTATAGTTCCGCTTATTACGAACTGGAATCTAATAACGAGACGGTCTGGATTACACAGACTATGGAAAGTCCCGACGCAGCGGCCAATGAGATTTATCTGGCGGGTGGAAACGCGGACGGCGGCAATGGTGCTTATATTATTAAGCTGGAAGAAAATAACGGCCAGATTACGGCGACCAATTTACCATTTGATTTTCGTGCAGCATCCGGTGGAGAAGTTTCTGCAATGCGCTGGTCTCCCCTTAATCCCAATCGCTGGTACATCGGTACAACCAACGGACGATTTTTCGCTTCCGAAGATGCCGGACAAACCTGGGAGCAATCGCTCAACTTTTTACCTTCCGGAAATTATCTGTACGGTCAGTCAATTTTGCCTTCCACCCAAAATCCGGATCGGGTTTATTACGCGGGTAGTGGCTACGATAATCCGGCCGTGCTGGTATCTAATGACAATGGTGCTTCCTTTCAGAATATGAGCAACGGACTGCCTCCTACGCTGGTATTTGAGATGGTAGCAAATCCGGACGAGTCCCTGATTTTTGCGGCAACCGAAGCCGGACCTTTTGTTTATGTAACGGCCGACAACGCGTGGTACGATATGCGTGGAAATAATGCACCGACTCAAACTTACTGGTCGGTCGAATACCTGACGGATACGGAGACGATCCGTTTTGGTACGTACGGTCGTGGCATCTGGGATTTTAAAGAAGAAGAAATTACCAGTACTAAAAATACAGGTTTTACAAACATTGATTTCAATGTTTTTCCTAACCCTACGACGGACCTGATTAACGTGGAGATCGGTGATATTACGGCATCCGGATTACAGATTCAGGTGATAGATATTACGGGAAAAATTATTTCCAGTGAACAATTATCGGTGGCGATCAATGTACCATTTACGAAGACTATTAACTTGCAGCACCTTTCGACTGGAACGTATATCGTAGCGGTAACGAATGGAGACCGAAAATCGGTAAAACAGGTTGTAAAGCGGTGAGGTTGGAATTGTTGATTAGTTCTGTTTATTCAGAAGCTGGTTAAAATATAAAAAAGATAAAGGAAAAGAAAACTTTTCTTCGAGATAGGACTTTAATGAAGTAGAGACAAAGCCGTGCTTTGTCTCTACTTTTTTTTAATGAATAAAAAAATGTTAAATTTCTAAAAGCAAAAAAATTATTTACATGAAGAAATCACTAAAAGGTAAAACAGCACTGATTACCGGTGGAACAAAAGGAATTGGATATGGTATCGCTGCGGCTATGCTCGAACAAGGAATGAACGTAGCGATCACCAGCCGAAAAAAATCATCAGCGGACAAGGCTGCTAAAAAACTTGAAAAATCTGGTTCTGGTTCGGTGATTGGCATTAAGGCGGATGTCCGGGATTTAAAATCTCAGAAGGACGCGATCAAGGAGACCGTTAAAAAATTTGGCGGACTCGACGTGTTGATTGCTAATGCGGGCGTGGGTCATTTCAATACAATTGACAAGTTGACGGCCAAACAATGGCAGGAGACGATTGATATAAATCTGACGGGTGTTTTTTATAGTGCCAAAGCGAGTATTCCCGCGTTGAAAAAATCAAAGGGATATTTTATTTCAATTGCGAGTCTGGCGGGTACCAATTTCTTTGCGAAAGGCTCGGCGTATAATGCCAGTAAGTTTGGGCTGGTTGGTTTTACGCAGGCGATGATGCTGGATTTGCGATCGGACGATGTGAAGGTTTCAACGATCATGCCCGGCTCGGTAGCGACGCATTTTAATGATCACACGCCTGATAAAAAAGAAGATGCCTGGAAAATCTGGCCGGAAGACATCGGAGAATTGGTGGTCGACTTACTGAAAATGCATCCGCGAACGTTGCCGAGTAAGATTGAGGTACGGCCGAGTAAGACGAAGGGGTCGTAGTTTTACGAAGGTCATTTGGTTAGCTGATTGACTATTGGGAAATCAGCTAACCATTTTTTTTTCCAACTTCCGAATAAGTTGTTTCTTAACGCCTTGAGGCTGAATTTTTTCCGACGCCCGACGCTCCCGTGATGGTGATGATCATATTTTAATAAACTAGTTCGTTGCTAAAATTTTTATCGTTATCAATTGGCGGTACTGGTGGTTTAAAGCGATCCAGTGTCAATATTAATGGTAATGGTAATTTCTGCTGGTCGTAAAAATTTACAATACGGTTGATCAGGTTTTCGATGTTTGTAGCAGGTAAGTCTTTGTACGTTACAGAAACGATCGCCCTGTTAGGATTCTCACTAAAAAATGCGGACTGACCATAATTATGATAGTGCCTTGAGAGGTATTCCGGTAAAGAATCCAGTGGCAGTAAGTTATTTATCTTAATTTTTTCATCCTGGATTTTGAGTACATTTCTTCTTTTGATATCATACGAAACGGTTCCTTCCCGGCAGAAGTTGGCCAACCCGATCTGTCTTTCTACGGATTTATTTTTCAGCCGGATCACTGGAATACTATCCTTACAAACAACTTCTTCAATTCGATCAACCAACTGATTAAAAGTAAGAAATTCTTTGGGAGCGATCAGTACCACTTTGTTTTTGTTGACTTCATTAATACTACCATAATGCTGAATGGTAGCTGTTGATTTTTTCCGACACCCAAAGACAGCAACTGATAAAAATAAAACTACGAACACAGTTATTACGAATCTCATACCTGTTGGTTGTGTATATAAAATTACTGATGATTCGTAAAAGTAAAAAAGCCCCTGCGGATCGCAAAGGCTTTTCTGAAAGAAATTAATTTTATTTTTTATGTAATAATCTGAGTAACGACTAATTAATTTATCGTTACTAAGCCCCTTTCGGCAAGTCAAAGCGAAAGACCGATCCGGTCCCCACTTCACTGGTCACGATAAATTCGGAGCCCATCGTATCAATGATTCTTTTACAGGTAGCCAGACCAATTCCCGATCCACTGTACTGCTGCGAAGTATGTAATCGTTTAAACGGCTTAAATATTTTTTCCAGATTTTCCTGAGAAATTCCAATTCCGTTATCCGAAACCGATACCCGGATTTTACCATTTACTTCTTCCGCCGCGATCATCACTTTTGGTATCCGTACCCCATCCTGGTATTTTAATCCATTGCTGATTAAATTTTGAAATAGCTGTACTAATTTGAGGTTTTTACCGTACACCTGAAAATCATTTTCCGGTAATATAATTTCCGCTTTCGCCGTACTTACCGTTTCCATCAGATGAAAACTTACGGTTTCTAATACTTCATTCAGGCTGATATTTTCGTCTTGAATAGCGTCTTCTCCGGACTGTGCGTATTCCAGTAAATCTTTTGTTAGCGTATCCAGATTTTTCGCGCCCTTTCTGATCAAATCCAGATACTCTTTATTATAGGGTTTCTCCGTCCTTTGCAAATCTGTCTCAAACAAGTCCGCAATACTACTGATCGTTTTTAAAGGTGCCCGTACATCGTGTGCCACCATGTACGCAAAATTAAGTAACTCTTCGTTGGATGCTTCCAGGGCTACTTTTTGTCCCCGAACCAAACTATTCTGGGCGACTACCTCGTCCTGTAAATGCGCCAACTCTCCTTGCAGGCAGTTGATATCCACACAAGCGGCGGGCTTAAAATTGGTATTAATTTTTTTAATCAATTTGATCATCATCCGCTGATTATCCAGGGTCGTCATGATCTGTTTGGCCAGCACCATCAACGTATCCTGCTGGGTTTTAGAAAGTACTTTCGCGCTGGTGTCCATGACGCACAAAGCACCTACTTTAATCTTATCGTTGTTTACTAACGGACAGCCAGCGTAGAATCGGATTCCACCTTCTTTATTCACCTGAGGCAGACATTTAGTCATTTCGTTATCACTCGCATCTTCAATCATCAGCACTTCATTTGCACTAATTGTAAACTGACAAATAGAATCTTTTATTTTAATGGTCTTAAGTTCACTCTGATGTTGGGACAAGATATATTGATGTTCATCATCCAGCAGGCTGATGTAAGCAATACTGGCGCCGGTGATTCTGGCCGCCAGTTCCAGAGAATTCTGTAAAAAGTTTTTATTGGAAGATAAGTGTTCTACAAAGCCGTAACTTTGAATCAGGGCTTTTCTGTCTATTTTTTTGAGTGAGAGTGTTTCTGTGAGCATAAGTATGTTTATTTAAAAGGTTAACTCATACAATGGCAAGAATTATACCAGGGCGGAAAACTCAAAGTAACCCCTCACCAAACCCTTTACATATTATTCATTAACTCCATTATTCCCTAGTGCCATTATTAATTATCCCACCATCCATTAACCCCATTTTTAATTATTCATTAACCCCATTATTCATTCCAAATATCCCTATCTTTGCCCCACAACCTTAACCAAAATTATAACATGAAAAAATTAGGAAATTACGTCCTGGGACGATGGATCGAAGGCGACGGAGACGGAACCCCACTCTATAACGCCGTTAACGGAGACACCGTCGCACTGGCCACCGCCAAGGGACTCGACATTGCGGCCATCTTACAATACGGCCGGACTACCGGCGGCGCCAAACTGCGCAAGATGACCTTTCAGCAACGGGGGATGATGCTCAAAAAACTGGCCCTCTACCTCACCAAGCGCAAAGAACAATTCTATCCCGTCTCGTACCTCACCGGCGCAACCCGGGGAGACAGCTGGATCGACATCGAAGGCGGCTTTGGAAATCTGTTTGCCAACGCTTCGCTGCGTAAAAATTTCCCCAACCAACCCTTCCACGTCGATGGCGACCCGATTGACTTATCGCGTGGTGGTCAGTTTATGGCCCACCATATTATGGTACCCAAACGCGGCGTAGCCATTCATATCAACGCCTATAATTTTCCCGTCTGGGGCATGCTGGAAAAATGTGCCGTCAACTGGATGGCGGGCGTTCCGGCGGTCGTAAAGCCCGCCACGTCCACGGCCTTTCTGACCGAAGCCGTCGTCCGCTCCATCATCGAATCTAAAATTTTACCGGAAGGCGCTTTGCAGTTAATTTGCGGCTCCGCCCGGACCATTCTCGAACCCATCGAATCGCAGGATGTGGTCACCTTTACCGGATCGGCCACCACGGGACGATTGCTGAAATCCAATCCCCGGATCATCGACAAAGCCGTTCCATTCAACATGGAAGCCGATAGTTTAAACTGTACGGTACTGGGTGAAGATGCCGTTCCCGGCACCCCGGAATTTGAGCTGTTTGTCAAAGAAGTGCGTAAAGAAATGACGACCAAATGTGGTCAGAAATGTACGGCCATCCGCCGGGTGATCGTACCGGAAAAACTGATCGGCGACGTACAAATTGCGCTGGGTAAAGCCCTGGCAAAAGTAACCATCGGAAATCCCACGGCCGAAGGAGTCCGCATGGGCGCCCTGGCCAGCAAAGACCAGGTGATCGAAGTCAAAGACCGGGTCAAAGAACTCGCCAAAACCGCCGAGATCGTTTACGGTCAGCTCGACCGGATTGACCTGATCGACGCAGACTTTGAAAAGGGTGCTTTTTTAAGTCCCATTCTATTGTTAGAAAAAAATCCTTACGTCAATACGGGCGTCCACGACATCGAGGCGTTCGGTCCGGTGAGTACCATGATGCCGTACAACGGAATTGAAGAAGCCATCGAACTGGCGCAGATGGGCAAAGGTTCGTTGTGTTGTTCAATCGCTACTTTTGATGACAAAATTGCCCGCGAATTTGTACTGGGCGCGGCCAGTCACCACGGACGCATCCTGGTCATCAACCGCGAGAATGCCAAAGAGAGCACTGGGCACGGTTCTCCCCTGCCGAGTCTCGTACACGGTGGTCCCGGACGGGCCGGCGGTGGCGAAGAGATGGGTGGAATGCGCGGTATCAAACACTACCTCCAACGTTGCGCCATTCAGGGAACACCGACTACTATTTCTGCGATTACCGGAATCTATCAGTCGGGAGCCAAAGTAACCGAAACCGATAAACATCCTTTTAAATATCACTTCGAAGACGTTGAAATGGGCATGTCGCTGACGACACACAAACGAACAGTCACCGATACCGATATTCAGAATTTTGCCAACCTGACCTGGGATCATTTTTATGCGCATACGGATATTACCTCGTTGCAGGGAACAATTTTTGAAAAACGGGCGGCGCACGGCTACTTCTTGTTATCGGCCGGAGCGGGTTTATTTGTGCATCCCGGTAAAGGTCCCGTGGGCGCGAACTACGGACTGGACGAATGCCGTTTTCTAAAACCAATTTATCACAACGATACGATTCAGGTGCGTTTAACTTGTAAAGAAAAGATCGACCGCGATACACGTGGCAAACAATTTCCATCCGGTGTAGTTAAATGGTTTGAAGAAATTTTTGATCAGCACGGAGAGCTGGTGGCCACCGCTACCATTCTGACACTGGTACAAAAAACGTGTCCGTTTAAAGAGGTCACTTACGAATACCTGGAGGATCGCTTACAGCATTTAACCGAAGATAATAAAGCCGAATGGGGCATCATGACACCGCAACACATGGTGGAACATCTGGCGCTGTTTACCGATATGGCGATGGGCAAAGTGGAAGTAAAAGAAATTCTGACGCCGGAAGATAAGATCGAAAGATTAAAGGAGTCTTTATATACGTACCAGCCGATGATGAAAGGTTTCGATCATCCGATGCTTAAAAAAGGGAAGACCGAAGATTTGAGATATCCGGATTTAGCAACGGCCAAAGCGGAGCTTTTAGCGACCTTCCGTAATTACGAAGAACATTACAAAGAACATCCGCAGGCGACGCATCCCAACCCTATTTTTGGAGAACTGGATAAAGAGATGTGGGACCTGATTAACCGAAAGCACATTGATCATCATTTTGGTCAGTTTGGGATTAAATAAAAATAAGGGTCCTTTTTTCACAGCAAAGCTGTGTAAAAAAGGACCCTTATTTTTTAGGGGACTAAATCTCGGATCAAAACATTTTATATGCCATAATCAACTCAACAAGAGAAGCGTTTCAACAATTCAACAACTTAGTGCCTGTGGCACTATCACGTTATTATGAACATTTTCAACGATTCCAATTTTTATATAAAAAACAAACTTTACCATGATTACTCCCTACGCAGATAAAACCATCAAAAACCACGTACTCATGTCATTGGGTGTCTCTGCCATTCCCATTCCCGGCGTCGATCTCTTTTTGAACTATTATATTCAAATGGATATGATAAAAAAACTAGCCGCCATCTACGGAAAAAACTATTCCGACATCAGTGGAAAAGCGTACGTCAGTACTTTTACGACCGTAACGCTGACCCGCTTGAGTGCTTCCCTGATCAAAGCAATTCCCGGAGTCGGTACTTATATCGGTGGTGCCTCCAGTATTATATTATCCGGAGCGAGCACCTACGCATCGGGAAAAGTAACCGCCAAATTTTTTCAGGATAATATCGAACTATCAGACGTCGACCTGGATTTCGCCAAATCTATTTTCGAAGAAGAACTCGAAGCCGGGAAGATTTTTGCGGCCAACTTATGGAAGAATAATAAAGAGGAGATAAAGGATCAGCGGGATACCTTCGCGGATGATTATAAAGCAAAAAGAGAAAAAGAAATCTACCTGAAATTAGTAGAATTGAAAAGAATGCGGGAGAACGAACTCATCACGCAGGAAGAATACGACGCAAAAAGGAAATTTCTCCTCGGAAAAATTTAACCCGACTTGGGTGAACCACGCTAAATTTAAGGTGTAGTCATTATTATACCCTACTTTGCCCCAAAAACTGTTTTGTACAAAAAATATCTGGCGACATTCGAAAAAGTTCAAACCACCCCAATATAATTTTATTTTAAATATATAACCAGTTGATGGTGACTCTGAGTAAACAAATCCGTCTAAGATAGTGTTAAAATAACGGGAAGAGTTTCATTAATTGAAATATATTCCCTTTCTTGTGTTTTTATACTCATTTTTTTTGAAAAAAAACGCCGAAACAGTGGAAATTAGTCAAAAAGTTCCCTTTTTTTGTATTTTTTTATGAATTAGGGAACTAATACCGGAAAACAAACGTTATAAACGACGGAAACCAACCTACACACTTCTATTTTATCTGAATACAATTTTTTATCTTAAAACGACTATTTACCAAGCCGTTTTACCAAACTTTCTTGCCTTTTATGAGAGCTTTAGTAATCAATCATTCAATTACACGTCGTGACGCTAAGTCCATCAATGATTATTTGAACGACATTAGCAAATTCGACGTCCTGTCTCCCAAAGAGGAGCTGGAATTATTCAAATCACTCAAGGCCGGAGATCCTAATGCGTTGACGAGAATCGTCAACCACAACCTTCGTTTTGTAGTATCCGTGGCAAAACAGTACCATCACAAAGAATTATCACTCGGTGATTTAATCAGTGAAGGTAACATTGGCTTAGTAAAAGCCGCCGAACGATTCGACGAAACCAAAGGATTTAAGTTTATCTCCTACGCTGTTTGGTGGATCCGTCAGTCTATTCTGAAGGCCATCAACGAAAAGTCACGTAAAATTCGCCTCCCGGTTAACATGCAATCGTCCATCACGGATATTGCTAAAACCTCCGAAGCATTTTACCAAACGCACGAGCGTGAGCCATCTATGGAAGAACTGATCGATCTGACCGGTATCTCGGAAAAAAATATCCGACGTGCCTACGAAAGCCGATCTTACTGTACTTCCCTTGATGCGCCCGTAGCCAGCGAAAGCGACACCTCTTTTGGTGATCTAATGGCCGATGATTCTCTTCAGGCCCCCGATTTCAACCTCGCCGTTCTCGAATCTTCCGAAATTAAAGTACAAGAACTACTCAGCGATCTGACGCCACGTGAAGCGCAGATTCTTAGTATGTATTTTGGTATCGGTGATCAGGAAGCCATGACCTTACAGGACATCGGCGAAGCCATCGGAATCACCCGCGAAAGAGTACGCCAGATGAAGGCCAGTGCACTGACTAAATTGAGAAAGAAAATGCGCGTACAAGCATAAGCATTGCTACTCGCTAATTCCTACAAAACGGATATTCGACAGGGGTCGGATATCCGTTTTCCTTTGAAAGCGAAGAATATTGAATGAAGAATATCGGATTTTGAATTTTGAATAGTTACAATTATACGGGCCTTACGGCAAACCGTTTTTCAATTTAATTTTATCAAAAAAGTTATCCAGGCAGATTAAACGGCATATCCAATTTGCGTAAGCTTCCCCATTTTTTAAAAATAGAGGTTCACCAAAATAATAGGTGTTTTTCTCCCTCCCAAAACAGACC
The DNA here is from genome assembly GCA_032356245.1 of Endocladia muricata. Lineage (NCBI taxonomy): Eukaryota > Rhodophyta > Florideophyceae > Gigartinales > Endocladiaceae > Endocladia > Endocladia muricata. The sequence goes on from JAUKWC010101820.1 coordinate 9,380, forward strand.
TCCTATCACCAGCAAAAATAAATATCCAACATTGGAAATTCAATATTCATCATTCTTCCCTCCGTTTTCAAAAAAGGCTTCACCAAAATAATAGATGTCTTCTCCCTCCCAAAACAAACCTCCCTCTCCCCAGCAAAAATCAATATCCAACATTGGAAATTCAATATTCATCATTCTTCTCCCCGTTTTGCTTAAATTGCAAACCATAAAAACCGATTCAACAAATCAACAAGCGAAGCGACTCAACAAATTAACAGACAAAGCATTTCAACAACATCAAAACAACCCAACAAAAATACTTCCTCCTCCTCGCCTACCAAGGCACCGCCTACCACGGCTGGCAGCGACAACTATCCGTCTCTTCCGTCCAACAAACCATCGAAGAAGCCCTCACTAAAGTGTTCAAAAAAACCATTCGTATCCACGGCTGCGGACGGACCGACGCCGGCGTTCATGCCACCCGCTATTACGCACAGACTTTTTTGCCAAACTGGAATTTCGACCTGGTCGAACGTATCAATTTAGTATTACCTACCGACATCACGATCTTTGAATTTATCCCCGTCAACGAGAAAGCAAACGTACAATACAGCGCCCAAAGCCGGACCTACCAATACCATTTTCATTTAAACAAAAACCCGTTACTGGCCCATTTCAGCACCTGGTACTGGAAGACAAATCCAGATTTAGCATTACTAAGATCCGGACTGGAGCTACTGGTTGGAACCAAAGATTTCTACGCATTTTGTATCCGTCCCGATCAGTATAAAGATCCCCGCTGTATCGTATCCGAAGCAACGCTCTATTCTAACGACGCTCCCGGAAGCTATTTTATACAATTAACCGCTAACCGTTTTTTACAACAAATGATCCGTCTGACCGTCGCCCGCCTGATCGACCTGAGCATTGGAAAAATCACCCTGGAAGATTTTCGCATGGCCCTGGAAGAAAGACAACCATTTATACACCATTTACCCGCCCCACCGCAAGGATTACGGCTGGCAGAGGTAGTCTACAACTGGACAATTATAAAGGCCCAAAAAGATGAAATCACCGAATAAATCGTCCCAAAAGCGGGATTCTTCTTTTTTTTCGTACCTTTAACCTATCATCAAACAATGTTACCAAAAATGTCAAGAAGTATTAAGATTAGAGTAGTAAAGGAATCAGCTAAGACGGTCACTATCAGAATGCTCAGCCTCAACCGGGAGATGCCCGTACCCAAAGCAGAATTTGAGCAAAGATTGGAAAGCGGTATGTACGAAATCGTACCCCTGCGTTCTGCACCACCACCACCGGTAGAAGAAACATCCGCAGAAGAGGAAGCTACGGAAGGTGCCCCCGCAGAAGACATGCCCGATGCCGAACCCGCAACGGCCACTACCTCCGAAGAAGAGTAAGCGTACTTCCCGTAAGAACAATTCATGAATTGTTCCAACAGAAGAAAGAAGAAGAAGAAAAACGCTTCACGCAAAAGCGTTCCAACCAAAAAAAGCCAATAGCGCACCCGCTATCGGCTTTTTTCGTTGACAAACGATATATAAGGAACAATCTACACAAGAACAATTCACGTAGGAACAATCTACGCAGGAATAATTCATCCGGGAACAATTCATGAATTGTTCCTACGCCTGTGCCGGTGGCGTATTAAAATTCATTGGCGGAAAACCACCATGATCTGCTGGTTCGTCGATCATCCCATGTTGTGCCTCAAACTTTTTCACATTATCCATCAAAGCCCGCATCAATCGCTTAGCGTGCTGGGGAGTCAGAATAATCCGGGACTTCACTTTCGCTTTCGCTACGTTGGGAACCAACCGGACAAAATCTACCACAAACTCAGACTGAGAATGCGCAATAATCGCCAGATTAGAATACGTACCTTCCGCAATATCTTCTGGTAATTCGATATTTAACTTTCCGTTTTTAGGTGGATTTGGATTGTCGTTTTTGTGGTCTGCCATGATCTATTTTTTGAAAAAAATTTAACTGTCTTTATCCCCGACTACTTATTTTACCTCTAAAAAATTAGCGTCCTAAACAAATGACTAAAAATTATGTAAAAATTCTCTTATAGAATATTACGCAATATCGCTATATTTGGTTCACCTTGCAAATACCTGCGAGTTATAATTTCGAGTCAACAATAATTCATCTATCAACATGAAAAAAGAACACCTCGACGCCAACCGAATCCTCTGGGACAAAAAAACAGAAGTCCACAAAACCGCTGACTTCTATAATCCAAAAGGCTTTTTAAAAGGTGAAACATCCCTCCAGGAAATAGAACTCACCGCCCTCAAAGACCGAATCGCCGGAAAGTCGGTCTTGCATTTACAGTGTCATTTCGGACAAGATAGCCTATCCCTCGCCCGCCTCGGAGCCAAAGTTACGGGAATAGATTTTTCCGAAAAATCCATTGCGCTTGCCCGCTCCCTCAACGAGCAGCTAAATTTAAGCGCTCAATTTGTCGTATCAGACCTTTACAATTTACCAAAAAATATAAAGGGTCATTTTGATTTTATATTTACTTCCTATGGGGTACTCACCTGGCTACCGGACCTCGATCGCTGGGCTAAAATAATAGACCATTTTCTAAAACCAGCAGGTATCTTTTACCTGGCCGAATTTCATCCTACCTTATATATGTACGATCATGAGGTCCAGAAAATTGGCTACCGTTATTTCGATCATCCCGAACCCTACGAGGAAATAGAACAAGGAACCTACGCGGATATTCAGGCAAATATTGCACAACGGGAATACTTCTGGAGTCATTCGCTGGCCACCGTTTTTCAATCCCTCCTAAAGCAAAATTTACGGGTCATTGACTTTCAGGAATTTGACTTTTCTCCTTACAATTGCTTTCCCAACATGCAAGAAACAGAACCCGGCCGCTTCGTTTATGGTGACTTGACCAATCGAATGCCCCACGTTTTCTCCCTTGAAATGAAAAAACAGGATTAATTCATGAATTAATCCTTTCTATTTCATGAATTAATCCTTTCTGTTCCACGATAGGTATAATTAATTCACGAATTAATCCCCCCTTTTTTCCCCGGTCACAAAAGTTGGAATCCTTTTTGCAAAACACCCATTACAAGCAATTCCCCATCTGTGGTTTACCCTACCCTTTCAGCAAAATCACGCTGAGACAAACAACTGCTCTCCCCCCTTTATACTTTATTATAAATTTTTGTAAAACTAAAAATCACATGACTGAGATTACTAAACCCATGGTGGCCGATACAAAGGTCAGCACCAAAGAAACTTTTCAAAAAGAAACAGTAAACACTAATTTATTCGCTGACATTCAAAAGCGAACAGCATCTATTGCCGTGGTCGGATTGGGTTACGTAGGATTACCCGTCGCACTCGAATTTGCCAAACATTTTAACGTAGTTGGATTCGATATCAACGAAGCCAAAGTAAATATGATGGTCAACGGAAAAGATCCTTCTTACGAATTAGAAGACGAGCAATTTCTGAATAAAACCATTAAATTTTCGCACAAGGAAGCAGTAATGGCCGAAGCGAAATTTTACGTAGTAGCCGTACCAACACCGATTGACCAATACCGTCAGCCAAATTTGAAGGCGTTGCGTGGTGCAACGGCCAGTGTGGCCCGTGTACTGAAAAAAGGAGATTACGTCGTATTCGAATCAACGGTCTATCCGGGCTGTACCGAAGAAGTGTGCGTTCCCATTTTAGAAGAAATCTCGGGACTAAAGTTTATAGAAGACTTCAAGGTAGGCTATTCACCGGAGCGAATTAATCCGGGTGACAAAAAAAATACCATTGATAAGATTATTAAAATTGTATCGGGTTGTGACGAAGAATCACTCGATGTAATTGCAAATGTTTACGCCAGTATTATTACAGCGGGCATTCACCGTGCACCAACTTTGAAAGTAGCAGAGGCAGCGAAGATCGTCGAAAACACGCAGCGGGATGTAAATATTGCACTGATGAACGAACTGTCCATGATTTTTGAAAAGATTGATGTAAATACGTTTGACGTTTTAAAAGCCGCCGGAACAAAATGGAATTTCCTGAATTTCTATCCGGGTCTGGTGGGTGGACACTGTATTGGGGTCGATCCGTATTATTTGATTCAAAAAGCCATCAGAGTAGGACACAATCCAATTTTAATTTCTGCGGGCAGAAAGGTAAATGACGGAATGCCGGCTACAATTGCCGATAAAATTTGTCACGAAGTAGAAGCTTCGGGCAAGCATCCATCCGAAGCTAAAGTACTCGTAATGGGAATTACTTTTAAAGAGAATGTAACCGATATCAGAAATAGCAAAGCGGCGGAAATGGCAAAAGAGTTGATGAATCGTTTTGGTCAGGTAGACGTGGTAGATCCGGTCGCCGATCCAAAAGAAGTAAGACAACATTATGCGATGGATCTCAGACCGACCATGAGTGACGATTATGATGCGGTAATTGTAGCGGTTAGTCACCAGGAATATCTGACGCTCGAAGAAACGGATTTAAATAATCTTTGTAACAAAGATGCCTTCGTGATGGATCTAAAAGGTATTCTGAAGGATAAAGTAACGGAGATGAAATATTTCTCTTTGTAAAATTTTCCATACATATATTTATACACACACTTAACACCAAATTATTATCCCGGACCCGGCTTTGCTTAACTGCAAAGTTGGGTTCTTTTTGTCTAATCCACCTAAAATCTTTTACAGAGACTAACCTATTATCTACCTATTTTAAGATAGCTTTTATCTTGATAAAAAAAATAATAATACGAATTTTCTAATCAGTAAATTCATCATAATTTTTTGCTGGTTTACCCATTCGCTGCTTTTACTCTCCCTAATGAAAATAATTATTATTTAAAATAAATAACATAAAACATTTTGTATTTACACAAATGTATTCTATCTTTACGTCATCGCACAAAATATTCTGGTGGGGAATATTATACTGCGGTTTGAATCGATGATTGGAAACAAGTTCTTCCCTTTCAAAACCGGGCAGGTCTCCGGATATTTTCTCTTTTATAATTTTTTTATGGCAATTCATGAGTTGTCCATCTGTCATCCAAATAGGATTTTCAGAATATTTGGGTGATCGTCGTATCACTGGAATTTAGTCAGGGATTTAACCAAGGCTGGACTGGCGAAGCCGTGCATGGAACGACTTCAAAAGGGGGGATGGTATTCGGTACCTCGCGGAGGGTGGGAAAGCCCGCCCTGCGGGCTTTTTTTGTCAAAAAATTAATGTTCAAACCTTGAGCTATGAAAAATTTTCTCGGTATAACTTTTCATATTCATCATAATACCATTTTAGCTTTTCCTTCATTAACTTTCTCTTCTCCTTCATGATATCTATTTCATTTTCTAACAAAATAGTTTCACAATAAGAAACATAGATTGCATTTTCTAAATTTGAATTAATTTTTCCTAATCGTTCTTCTTGAAAATCAAAATACCTAGTGCCGAAAGCACTAAGTTGTTGAATTGTTGAATCGCTTCGCTTGTTGATTTGTTAATTTGTTGATTTGATTATAAAGCGTAATAATGTTTGTATTTATGAGAATATTTTTTAAGTATATATGTGTGTTTTAGTTTCCAATTAACTGACTTATCGTTAATTATAAATGTAAATATCAATTTATAAATATGCGATTAGTTGAATAAATACAGATAATGAATACACCCAAATATACACCAGGTACCCTTGATCCATGTAGATAGAAACTTAGTGCCTACGGCACCAGTTCATTATCATTCTTTCTCTCTATTTGCTGATTTGTATACTTTGAAAAAACTTCCATTTTCAAGTGAATCAAATCATCTTCCCAATAATACAATTCCTCCGAAAGATCAGGGAATTCTTTTTCCATTTCCTGAAAATATTCCTTTTCGGACATTCACGATAAAAGATATTCACGATAACGGTCTTTATATCTCTGCTGTAACCCTTTGAAATCTAACTTTCTATAAAAGGCCCAACCCATTACTTTACACTACCCCGGATACTCCCACCTCACCGTATACAAAAAACTCTTCCAGATATTCCCCGGCTTTTCCATATCGCAAACCAATTCCTCCCGCGTCATTTTTTCAATATCAAAAACCCCATTCAAGCGTTCCTGAGCCCGAGCTAATTGCTCCAATGCGACCAATCCCCTGCTCACCACGAACATGATTTGCATACAAAAAACAAGGTAATTACTTTTATTATAATTTAAATAATAAAAAGCCTCAAAGCTATCTTTTATCAACTGTACATATTCTTTTTGAATGGGAAGTATATCCTTTGTTTTTGTCAAGAGTGTATCTACACTATCCAAATGATCCCGGCGCACATCAAACACGTCGTCCGTCAACTGAATCAATTTTCCCAGAATATAAACCGCTTCGGCTTCTTCTTTTTTGTAAGGATGCTGTAAAATACTTCGTGATAAGGCCACCGAATAACTTCCTTTATCATAGGTGATTTTCCGGATCGCTTCCATTGACAAGTTACCACCAACCTGCGCTTTACTAGCTTCCTGCTCGTAGCCTACTTTCTGCAGATAGTAACTAAATTTTGTGGCGTCTTTAAGATTTTTTAGAATTACATCGTAGAAGCCTTTGCTAAGCAATTCGGTAATATTTCCGTACTTATATTGTCCTCCGGCCAGATCGACCAGAGACTCGTCCATCGTATAATCGTAATGGTCAAAAAGATCGTCATAAACGGCGGTAGCTGCTCCCAGATAAAATCCGGCCAGCGCTTCCTGACGGGTCTGCGATTTACCCCGCAGCACGGTAAACCAGACATTGGTAATACTGCCCAGCATACCGTGGTAATAAATTCTTTTGCGATATTTTAAATTGACGGGCTGCTGAATCGCAGCGTAAGATTGACGGATGAGCCGATAAAGTCCGGGACGGTAATAAAGGGTATTGATCAAAACCACACTATATCCCAGTCTGATCAAACTATAACAATAAATAAAAAATTTGACGATCATCAGTCCGATCCTTTAGCCTGTTTGAATAAATAGGAGATGCTACTTATAATAAAGGCAAGATAGGACTATTTAGGGAATTTGATCGGTACATCAGCCAGAAACCTTTTCACAAATTAAAGATTTACTAATGGTAAAATAAAAGGTAGTTCCTTGACCGGCCTCCGACTCAAACCAAATTCTGCCTTTGTGGCGATTGACAATTCTTTTACAGAGAGACAGTCCGATTCCGGTCCCTTCGTAAGTCTCGCGGCGATGCAAGCGTTGAAAGATTTGAAAAATCTTGTCGGCGTAATCAGCTCTGATACCGATACCATTGTCCCGTACCGTAAAGAGCCAGTCCTCTTCCCGTTCTTCGTTGGTTACTACAACCCGCGGACTCGGACTTTCGTTAAATTTTATAGCATTGCCAATCAAATTATAAAAAACAATACCCAGTTGATCCGGGACACAATTGATGGCCTCGGGCAATAGATGCATATCAATGCACGCCTTTTTTTCGATAATCCGCTGGTACAAATCCAATACTTTGTTATTGACAATCTGGTTCAGGTTGGCAGATTCGAAGTTCAGAGACTGGTTTCCAACCTGCGAAAATTCCAGTAGATTTTTGATCAGATTGGACATACGGTTTACCCCGTCCACGGCAAAAGAAATAAATTGACGACCATCATCTTCCAGTTGTTCTCCGTATTTTCTTTCTAATAACTGAATAAAATTTCCGATCATTCGCAAAGGTTCCTGCAAATCGTGAGAAGCTACGTACGCAAATTGCTGAAGATCGATATTAGATCTTTTAAGTTCTAAATTTATTTCCTTCTGGTGAATCATCCTCCGTTCAATCTCTTCTTCCAGCGCCCGGTTGTGATGAGTCAACTTCTCCATCAACTGCTTGATTTTTTCTTTTCCCTCTTTTTGTTGGGTCAAGTCATTCCAGATCGCAAAAAACATTTCCTCTCCGTGCAATTCGTACTGTGTCAAAGTAAAAAGGACCGTCCGGTTGTTGCCGTATGTATCCATGATGACCCATTCAAAACTATGGCTCCCCATCGCCCGGGCCTTGTCGGCCATCCCCTTAAATACTTCCATTGATAACTGTCCATTATCCTGCACAATGGGCATTAATTGCTTTAATGAAGTTTGTTTCAGTTGCTCCAGGGTATCAACTCCTAAAAAGCGCAACGCGGGCTGATTACTATTGATAATAGTATCTTTATTAAATAAAAATAAGGGAAACGGAGCATGTTCAAAAATATTTCTAAATTGAGACTCACTCTTTGAAAGGGCTTCTTCGGCCGCTCTTTTTTCCGTAAGATCCTGCACAATGACCATGTCCTGAATAATTTCTCCTTCCGAGTCGCGGATCAGCGAAACGGTAAGACGAACGGGCATCATTGAACCATTTTTGTGCTTAAAAAACAATTCAAATTCAATGGATTCCTTTTCTCTCGAAAGCAGCTTAGCGTAACGCTGAGGTCTGCCGGCCAACGCTTCTTTGGTTACAATATCCGATATTCTTAGCTGATAAATTTCTTCGGTATTGTACCCCAGCATACTCATTACTTTATGATTGGCGTACTTAATTTTTTCGGCTCCCTGCGTTACGACGATGCCCACTGGTGAGTGCTCAAAGAATCCACGGAAAAGACTTTCGTTACTTTTTAATTTACGGGTTGCGGTCCTCTCTTTAGTAATATCACTGAAAGTCCAGACGCGCCCGGTAGGTATTCCCTCCACCTGATGCGGATGAGTGGAATAGGTAATGATCCGTCCATTCTCAAATTCTATCTCCCCGTTGGCGATGGCCTTCTTTTTATCTTCTAATTTCTTATATGCCTGAATAAATTCTCCCGGATTTTTTCCCATGTCTACTACACCGCACAAAAAGTCATTTTCATTCGGCGTCTCGATTTTTATATTCCATATTTCGACAAATAAACGGTTAAACTGACCGATTCTTCCATTATAGTCAATAAATGCAATTCCATTACTGGTAGATTCTAAAGTAGCATTAGATTTTGCCATCGAATTCTGCAACGAATTTTTAATAACTTGTATTGACTTGTATCGAATATCTAATAATTTTCCGACGTAATTGATCACAAAGAACTGATAAACGATATTGGCTCCGGTAAACAGAGGAACAAATAACTTTTCTTCCCGAAGTAAATAAAAGGGTTCTACGTCCAGAAAACTTCCAACCATCAGCAATTCACAAACAAGAAAAAACCAGGCAAAAATCTTCCGCTGGAATTTATTTCTATTTAGAAAACAATTTATAATTAGAATATTAATCAGAAAGGTAAAAGTCATCGCTTCTCCACCGTATAGTATGGAAAAAGTACTAAAAGCAATGGCACTTCCAAACATAAAAGTACTCACGGCTTGGTTAACAACTATTTTTTTTGACAGTACAAAACAACAAAAACTGAATACCAATAATCCCAATGAAAAATACATCAATGGAAGACTGCCTAAAAACCAACTATAGATAAGATTTATTAATAGAAAAACGGAAAGGGCATAGAAAGAAATTTCCAAAAGATTCTCTTCGGAGTAATTCTCATACCAACGCTTTAGCGTACCGAATACACTGCGATCTTTTTCAGGGATTAATTCAGCCATATTTTTTTCTATTTCTCAATAGAAATACAAGCAGCAATTATGCCTAATTAGCAAAGAGACAACAATCTGCCGTCCAATACCGGATAAAAGCTGCTCAACTGAATAGATGGGTTAACCTATATTAAATAACTGAAATATTATTTTTGCTAAAAAAAACTGGAGGAAAAGGGGCGTTTATCGGCAGTTTTCAAATAAAAAGAGAACTACACTACGTTAAAACTGTCGTCGTGGGGTCATTTCCTGCTAAAATTAGATTTAGTTATTTATTACACCAAACCGAAATTTTACCATCAAAAAAGTGGTAAAAACAACCCCGTATCCTTAACTAAATGGATAAATACCCTATTCATGGTAGAACATTTTGTAATACATCGCGTTAATGGGAGCGAACATAGAATTAATTATTGATCAGGATATAAAAATGATTTATCTTTGCGCCGCTTTTGAGAAATGACCCGCAGTTAATTATAAACTGTCTGAGAACCAAAGGATTGACAAACATATTATTATAAAGTATTTTACCCATGTACAAGATTTTCTTATCTCTGCTATCCATGGCAGGTATAATAGCGAGTAGCTGTTACCACCCGCCTTTAGATAAAAATTTACCTTCAAAAGTCGAATTGGATACGTTATCCCCTTTGGTCACTAACCATGATTTCTCTTCCACTGGTAAGAAAAAAACGGCTCCATTACAAAATGAACTTTATACTTCTCAAGCTATCAGCGCTGCCCATTTCCCCGAAATTACGGAACCGATCATTAAGGCCCTGGAACAGCAAAAAAGATTGCTAAAATATAAAAAGCGGAAAATACCACAAAAGGTCGGGAATTTGGTCGTCTCTAACGAACAGTTACAAAAGACCGCAGACATTCTTCTAAACGCCAAAGATAGTGATCTGGCCGAAATCATTCATCAGCTGGATGCTCATAAAATCAAGGGACAGGATGAACGTGGAAATGTACATTTCACTGGTTATTATACGCCGGTGCTTCCAGTTAGTCGTATTCAGTCTAAAGAATTTCCCTATCCGATTTATACCTTTCCCCAGGACTGGCAAAAAGCGTTGCCTTCCCGAAAAGAGATTGACGGAGACGGGGTATTGAAAGGAAAAAATCTGGAACTGGCCTACGCCAAAAGCCTGATCGATATTTATATTATGCAGGTCCAGGGGTCCGGAATTGTGGAATATAAAGATGGTACTCAAGAGCTATTTGCTTTTACGGGTTCTAACCGCAAGCCTTACGCCAGTATTGGTAATTATATGATAAAAAAAGGATTAACCACTCCCCAACACGTTTCTCTGCAGTTTATCAAAAAATACCTCCGCGAAAACCCGGAAAAGGCAAACGAGATTTTATTCAGTAATCCTTCATACGTTTTCTTTAAACCGGTTAACTCCAATCCAAAAGGTGCGGGTTTGGTTCCGCTGACGGAGATGCACTCCATCGCAGTGGACACCCGTTACATCCCAATGGGTAGTATTTTGCTGGCCAGTATTCCTGTGATAGACAACAAAAATAACGTGATTAGTCACGAATACCGCTTAGTCATCGCCCAGGATATCGGTGGTGCTATCAAAGGTCCCGGGCACGTAGATTTATACACCGGCGTGGGATACAAAGGTCGCAAGCAGGCCGGACGCTTACACCATTATGGTAATCTATGGCTACTGCTACCCGGCGAAAATACAACTCCTGCCCTCGCTTTAAAGTAGTCTTAACTTTATCCAAAATTTGACCGGTTTACAATTTGCAAATATGTGATATTTTCTATATACTTGCACTACTCCACTGATCCTCCTGAGAATAAGAAGTATGCCCGAATAATACCCTAATCATTTTGATACTCTTAGGTAAATTACTTTCATAGCAACACTATGCTGATTTCTCTAAATTATATATTTTTTATTTTAAAATAGAGTTTTTGTCTGGAGATTTTGTATAGGGAGAAAATAGTGATTTTTGAATTAATCAAGAAACGCCCGGAGTTTAATAGCCGTAGCTATTAGAACGAGGACGTGACGCAGCGTAATTTAAAAAGCACATTTGATTCCCATACAAATTTTCTATACATAAACTCTAATAGATGGATTGATTTTTGTTCCCCATTATACACACACATTACACTATAATTCCGCCCATGTCAAACTTAAAAAAAGAACACAAGAAAGATCGTACGCAGACTTTCACCACCCGATCAAAGTCTGCCGAAAAAATTCTTATCTGGAGTCTCGTTATTTTTGGGATAGTTGGTCTCTTCTTCGTACTTGATAGTATGAGATTTAAGAAAAATGAAAATACGGATACTTCTATTTATAAAGGCTCGATTGATGACAACCGTTCGCACGATACCAAAAAGATTCTGGTAACCAAAAAAACGGTTAAAGAAGAAAAGATAAAGGGTAAACAATTACATATCAATGGGCCACGGGAAGCACTGGTACCAGTGCTCTTTGAAGTAGAAAATTTTAACCAAAACGCAGAGTATATATTAGATTTTGGCGATGGTATACACCGGGAGCTTAAACAGCGCAACGAATCTCATATTTATAAAAAAGCCGGTAACTACAAATTGGCCTTATACGTTACTTATAAGGGAGAACGCCGTAAACTAGCCGGCAGATCTCTTGAAATTATGGAACCCATCACCGTAGCTACCGATGCTACCCGCATTGATTTTTAATATAAAAAACCCGCTAAAATTTAGATTCTAGCGGGCTATCTTTTATTGCTTTTAAAGCTATTACTAAAGTTTAATCCAAACCATTTTTTTAATTTGTGGTTTACGATCAGTCGCATCTAAGTGATAATATAACATACCCGCTTCTCCCAGTTCCGCGGCCCCAAGTGTAATTTCATGGTATCCGTTCTCGTAGGTGTCCGCCTTTACGTATCTGACTTTGCCATCCATATCGTATATGGTAAGGGTAGCGTCTCCCGCCTTATCCAGATAAAATCCAATTTTTGTATTAACTTCAAATGGATTCGGATAATTCTGGTATAATTTAAACCGATCTTTTTCAAATCCTTTGGCATCAAGAAACAGTAGATCTGAATGCATGATACCGTGAATTTCGCTATAAGCTTCCGCGGCGGTTACCTTCGAACTTGACCATAATACTTCACTCAACGTTAAATCCTCTCTGGCGTTAATAACCAATTTAAAAAGTACCGTTTCGTTTTCTATGCTCAACCCATTGGCATTGTTCCAACTGGTCGTAATAATTCCGGATGTCTTGTTTTGAGTTCCAAAATTTTTCTCCGTGAGACCACGCAACGCTACTGGAATAATATCTACAACTTCCATTTTCTCCGGGTCAAATTCCAGCGTCATCTGATAACCTAATAAAGCATTAAAATCATTGGCTTTTATTTCAATGACCTTGGAAGCTCCCCTTTCCAGGCGGGCATCAGCAGCTATCAGATGTTGGGTAGACCTTTCGGTTCTGGTACCACCATTCATTAGCGCATTAGGTACCGCTGATCCATTCAAATCCCCTATTTTTATACCAATAAAATTTTGTTGCATAGTACTACTAAGTCCATTGATACTAGCTACTTCCGGGAAGGTATTTGTAAAAGGATTGGCAGGATTATTAAATTCGTAATCCGCATCTACAAACCGCCAGGAAGTATTATTAATAATATATTCGTCAATATTTAGAATCAATCGTCGCAGGGCAATCATATCCAGGGCGGTAACCGAACCAGAATTATTGATATCCGCCGCAATCAGTTTATAAGGGGTATCCAGGATATTTATTTCCAGCAGATGACGTCCTAGTAATACCAAATCCATGGTTGAAATACCATTCATCAGATCCGTATTTCTTGCCGGAGCAATGAGGTAATTCTGATCCAAATCCAGATTGAAATTATATTCTCCGGTTTCGTCCGTGGTCATTTCTACCATCATTCCGGCGGCGGAATTTCCTTCTGCCATCACATACACCTGATCCATCATTTCGTCGTTGACATCCGTAATCATTCCCGAAACTACGGCCGTAGTAGTCCCCGTTTCATATTCGTTAATCCAGATAGTAGTCGTTACCGTGGTTGCATTACCACAATCATCGGTCGCCGTCCAGTCCCGCTTTCGGGCAATTCCATCTACACATTCTACCCCATCCGGAGGATTTTGATATTCTACAAAAGTGAGCGTTACATTTCCACAATCGTCTACAGCCGTTGGCACTTCAAACTCAGGTATGTTGTTACATCCTACATCCGGTGTTTCCGGTACAAAAGTAAACACGGGCGGTGTCACATCGGCGTTTACCCAAATCGCGGTGGTAACCGTAGTTGTATTACCACAATTATCGACCGCCGTCCAATCCCGCTTTAACGAATAACCGTTATCACAGATCGTTCCGGGTGATTGATATTCTACAAAACTAATCGTTACTTCGCTACAATCGTCCGTAGCCTCCGGTTCCATAAATTCAGGAATATCGCCACAATCTACATCCGGCGTTTCCGGGACAAAGGTAAACACGGGACCTTCGCTGTCTCCCGCCAGAATGATGGAGGTCGTCACGGTCTCCTGATTACCACAATCATCCGTAGCCGTCCAGTCCCGGTTAATTTGCTGACCGTCGGTACAGTCATCTCCAACGGTATACTCTTCGAAGGTGATCGTTACGTTTCCACAAGCATCCGTAGCGGTCGGTGCGACAAAATTGATCGCTTCTCCACAGGCAATTGTTTGGGTAGTAGGTACATTTTCAAACACGGGTGCTACATTATCTAATATGGATATTGTTTGGTCTGCTACGTTAGAAGCACCGCAACCATCGGTCACCGTATAAGTTCTGGTCAGAATTGATTCGCCCGGACAACTACCCGCTATAGTACTATCCTCAAAAGTAATGGTGGTATTTCCACAGGCATTGCGGATCGTAGGTTCTACGAAGTCAGCAGTTTCTCCGCATCCAACTTCTATGACCGGAATCAGATCTACAAATTCCGGTGGGAAATTATTTTTTAATTTAAAAAATGTCTCCAAAGTCGCACTGTTACCACAATCATCCGTAGCCGTAAAAAATACTTCTGTAATTGCGTAACCGCTCACATCACATATCTCCGTAGGAGTCTGGGGAGTATAAGACCAGGTCGCATTACTGCAAGCATCAGCAGCAGAAATGTTATTCAGCGTTTTCTGAATCCAGGAGTCATAATCAATTTGCGAACGATCACTACACTCTGCTATTCCGGGTTGTGGTACTCCGCTAATGACGGGCGGTTCGTTATCTACCACTACGACCAACGCGGTACAGCTGGTAGCTCCAAAACAATTATCCGTAGCCGTAAAAGTAACAATTTGGTACTCCGTAGCATTGTCGTAAGCAATAGAACCAGCGCCACAATTCGCATTGATAAAATTATTTGGGCTAAAATTATTCGTAACCGTAGATTGGTTTCCGCAGGGATTAACGATGGTAGCCTGGGCAGCGTAAGCATCAAACTTAGTAGCCATCTGAGCGGCATCAATCGGACATTCTAAAACGCAAATACTGGGAGCACAGACAAATTCCGGTCCTTCGTTGGATAAGGTATACGTCTGCTGATACTGCGCGGTTCTTCCACACTGATCACGGGCGGTATAAGTGTAAATATATTGTGTTCCGCTACACTCGGCAGGACCAAAAACCTGAGGACCCGCTACTTCCACCTCACTCGATAAACCGCAGGGCGTTTCTGTTTGTATTAAATCAGGCCGCGGAAAAGCATTGTAACTGCAAGAGACCGTTCGATTAGCCGGACCACCAACAATGAAAGGGCCTACCTGATTTGCAATTGTAAAAATTTGTTTACAAAAAGCACTTGATCCACAGTCATCTACCACGGTGTACATATACGTATAAGTAGTTCCAGTACATCCCGCCGGGCCTGCCACCACGGGGCCGGATACGGTCACAGCACCATCGGATACCGTACAGGGAGAAGAAACAAACGGGGCATCAACATTTACGATTATATCTGCTTCGCAGGTTACCGCAAAATCCGGTACACAAGTAATTGTTAAAGTTGTTTGAGCATTAGTATACATTGTCAAAAACAAAAGTAAACTCAAAATAAAGGCTGAACGATGATTCGTAAACCTGCTCACGTAATTTTTTTTCATGATAATGGAGGATTTGTAAGTTTAGTATAAAAATTAATAACACGGTAAGGGGCTATCATACTTCCTGATAATGCAATAGCAGTAAAGGCGCTACTACGTAGTACAGTTAAACAGACCTGCTGCCTAATTAGCAATTAAAGATTTACAGTTTGTGGGAATAAGGTAAGATGTGTTGGACGAAGTAAAGTTATTAAAAATGAAGCTGTTTAAGAATGTTCACAAAAGGTGAGGGTAAGTGCTTGATTGTCAAGACGAAGCAAATTTTAAGGTTCGTAGCCAAAGCTACGAGGCCGATAAATTTGTGAAGTATTGGCGATCAATGACTTAGCCGCAACCATTGTGCTTCATTTTTAAACAGCTTCAATATATAGGTTTTCAATATACTATTTGCAAGAATTATATTCCATCCATTTTTAGACGCAAAAAAAGTTAAAAAGTCATCTTTGCGATTCAGTTGTAAGTTAAAAAGGTGGCTACCCCGTTATCGGATAGCCACTTTTATATTTTAGTATTGCCTGACGGCAAATATGATCAGATCATTACTTAACCATAATCATCTTTCTGGTCGCTACTCTCGTTGCCGTTTCC
>JAUKWC010101931.1:0-25681 GCA_032356245.1 Endocladia muricata
TCCCTTACCATCTTGTTCAGCGTTCCGCTTCCTTCTTCTTTCTTTCCTTTTTCCTCTAACATAACCTGTTCTCGTCATATTATTGACATTGACCAGAAAGGTCCTCATCTCTTCCAGGCTGGAGGTGGTCGCAGGTTGCATCTTGTCGACCCGGGCCTGTACCAGGAGGAGCTCGTCCGCCCGGAGCGGTACGCGTGCGGTCAGAGTACCTTGAAGGTTGTCAGATATATCTAGTAGTCTGGAAACTTCCTCGACTACAAAACCTTTTAGGTCCTCCCACAGCTGGTCGATGGCATCCTGGCGTGGAGTCCCGACCGTGGAATCCATCCCCATAATCCAAAAGGGATTAATTGGCACGGTTGGGACCTCGGGCACGTCTGCCGGACTGGCTACAGTAGGCATCGGAACGGTCGTAACGTTGACCACGCCTCCGGCTCGAGAGTGAGCTTTCTGGTGCGTGAGCAGTGATGGGGGCCCGAAGCGCATTCTAGTATTACCGCGTCCACTGGACGACATCGTCAGTGGTAAATATCTCCGGCAATAATTCAGAGGATGAATTTGTAGGGCGACAGACCAAATGTAGTGCGAGACACCCTGGGCAACTCTCGCCGACGGCTGCTTATAGCATCGCATGTGACTGGGGCTACACGGAGAGCCAAGACACCCCCGGCGTTCGAGACCGGGCGGAGTATCTCAAGAATATCAAAGTTGTTGGTATCCAAAGTATATGGTAACTCAGATCTCAAAGAGTAGGGTGGTACAGCAACGGGAGACGGCCCTTAACGCGCCGGTTGTAAGGACGCAGGCCGTGATGCTTGGGGGAAAGTCGGTCGGGATTAAAGGATAAACGAGGTGGATGGTGTAGGAAAGTAGGAAGATAGAAATTAAGATAGGTAGCGGATGAGTAGCCGAAGCTGGGGAATCTAAAGAGGAAAACGAACGAGCGCGAACACTACGGTCGGATAAGCCGGTACGGGGGAGGTTGCTTTAGACGATAGCCAAAAAGCTAGGCAACGGATTAGATTGCTGAAGACAAGTTGGGCGCAAAAAGTAGAGCCAAACCCCCGTACCTTCAATCTTAGACATGGCCAGTCTGACTTAAGGCTATATACAATGAGGGAGTTGGTGGGGCGCCCGGTCAGTGCCACAGTAAATAATAGTCAATTAATAGGTTAGTGCGCCGGCGGCAGTGCGACACTAAATGAATACGCAAAAAAATACACACACTGTCAGCAGTACACGTAGGTACGCCTAGCGTACTGTAAAGAAAGTACTGTAGCGCAGCACGCGGCTTAGCGCCCCCTAGAGTAGCGCACTGTCAGCATTGTAACTGCAATACACGGAGTTGACTCATAACAACTTGACAATTACAGCGGCTGCGATTCATGCACAAGCAGAGTACATAAATAGCTTAGAAAAATGCCGTACGTGTCATGGCAGACGTCGCTACACGGAATTACTAGAGCATCGTCGATGTGCCGTCGCCCACATATCTTCACTCATTCCTCAGCAACCACTATGTGGTTTCGCTCGTACTGGTGCATGCGATGTGTACACTGATTCACGCGATATAGATAAGACAAGAACGGAGAAAATCTTGTAGAAGCAGGGAAACATGTCCGCCAAAAATATCTCCTACACAACGTTCGGGCAGTGATAAGCGATGATTCTTCCCAGAGGGCGCCAGAGTGCCGTACTTCATCCATACTCATATAAAAGGCTACTCCGCGACGAATGAATATGCTCCTCAATCAATTGCAGTCTGTTAAACGTGTAATCTTGCCTCGCAGCATACCATCGACTCACATGTCGCGCACTTAAACGTGCGAGTAGTGATGGAAGCGGCGTGTTGAAGACAGTGTGTCGCGTTATGGAGGAGGTGGTGCGGACGAGTGGTGATCTCTGTCCCACCCGACGTCCACATCTACTTCCCAAAACACAGCTGGAGCGTACAGAGGTATCACTCCGAGCACTAGTAAAGTACCGAGAAAGTAGCTGAGTCCAATTCGTGGATAGTATTCAAACGTACGTACAGTACTAGGAGAAAAGGAGTCGCCCTAACAGCGTGCTTCTCGCACCGGCAAGAACGCTAAATCGCCCTGGTGGCGCGCTCTGGTGAGACGTGGGTACAGAGTTTTACTACGTGCTAGGAGTCGTTTCGCACTACCGCGGGAAGTCCCACAGCCGCTAAATATCGAAGAAGGACTGGCTATTCTGAAGTTACGGTGAGGCATCACCAACAGCAAAACGAGCACGGAACTCCAAAAAGCTCGCTCAGCACGCGAAGGTGGTATTGTGTGTTCGAGTTAAAGTTCGGGAGCGCGGGCATTGCAATCCGACCGGCATGGGCAACAGCTCAGAAGGGCGCGTCAAAGGACAAATACTGGGGATTCTCAGCAAGAAGGGCGTAAATCCTTGTGGGACAACCTCATACCGTCGGATGTAGTGATATGGATGACCGCCGGAGACAACGCTCTCGCTTGAAGAGAACGGGAAGCAGGGCCGGCACCTCTATAGCTGGCGCATTCGTTCCATACTTTCGTAGAGTTTGGAGCCAATCATCACCTCTGCGGGGACTTTCTTTTCCAATAGAACTTAGAATTGACGTGCATACACATGCCAGATCCTATGCCGATGGCAAATCCACGCCGGTAAATTACCAGTACTGCATTTTGCAACTATAACTACAAATTATCCTGCCATGTGGTACACAAAAGTAAATGAATCGAACCGAATAGATCGAAATCAGAAACGTGCTGGTACGCAGAGGTGTCCACCCTGAGTTGACGGCACGTGAGGCGCCGAAACGCACGCTGGCGTATCTTCGACTTGCACTGTTGCGTATGTGCCATGTTGCTTCCACGAAGTTGATATTCTCCTAACAGTAGCGCCGTGGGCGTAGCCCAACTCCGAGAGCCGTTACTCTACGATCTGCTTTTCCACTTCGCCCACGGGGGCAATTCGTGGGTCCTATTTGGTGCATGCAGCCATGCGCCATCATCCCAGCGCTTCCTATAGCGCAGCTCACATACTCATTGCCGGAGATGCAAACCCTTTTCTTGGAGTAGTTCTAGTAGTAGATTTGTTGTACGCATAGTTTGGCTTTACTAAAGCTTTTTGGCGTAAATGTGAGCCTCCGTCACGTCAGTCTCTGTCTGTCACATGAAGGGGTCGATATCCACAATGCAGGGTATGGACCGGCACCGATTCGTATTTGCTCCACGTCAAAGATCCCATACATACAGCACTTTTCGGTCTGCAATCTAAGATCAGGCGAAACTATAGAAAAAGATTCGACAGTTACAATTAGAAAGTGTTCTTCTAAATTACTTCTGAAACGTATAAATTCCACCGTACAAAGACTCCGTTCACTGCTGAGCGCTTGGCGCGTTTGCGTCAGCACCCCCCGTGTATTATTGGTGGCGTGTACAAACTTAAACTTAGACATTCCGAGTTCAAATCTGAACCATGACTTTCATTTCAGATTCGAACCTTTAACTTTTTGAATGTTGTGGTAATTGTAGACATCGTAACTGCAATAATTGACGAACGGAGGTTAAGTGGTGAAGCGTTTTACAGTTGGAAGTGGTACAATCTCTTGCGGTGGTACAGCGTATTACAGTGCAAAGTGGTATAGTGCGTATTACGGCGCAAAGTGGTGCAGTGGTAACATGTATTATATTGGAAAGTGTACACGTCTTAAAAGCAGGTCATTCGACCACTGGGGTATAATACTCGATTTCGAATGTGAACACGGGTTTTTTCGAGTTTGAAAGTGAAAAGTGAACAGTGAAAACTTGGACTCTAAACTTTGAAGTGGAAATCTGGGGACGTAAACTTGGAGTAGTAGGATTCGAAAGTTTGAATTTATCGCCGGCAATGAAATCCGAAATACCATTACACCAAACGCACAGTTTAAAGTTTAATTGTAGCGTTTGTACTCGGCGGACAGCAAGTAAAGGCTGTTCTTTTTTCGACATCATAAACGGCATAAATGGTCGGAGGCCATCCGTGTTTATGGCAATTGCGAAGGCAACTGCGAAAAGCCTCGACACCAGTTCCTGCACAAACTACTCATATCCCAAGCCCCTTCCCCGTCGCTCTCTACCTATCTGTCACCGTCCCCTTGTCTGTCGCTACCCCACTGTCCATCCACCATGCCTCACGTAGGCCACCCTCCCGACTGCGCGATTTGTCTTGAGATTCTAGAGGGGTGGTTGTGCAGTTGGTTTGGAAGCACATCTACCATGTTCAGTGCTTCACCCCTGTCCTACAGCCATCAGGAGATCAGGTTGTGCCTTCGATTCGGATCGATGAGTTGGCGAACAGTGAAAGGCGTATACACGAGGATAGGGGTAGTGCGTTAGGTAAGTGTTCGCTCTGCCATGCCGAAATCGACGAGCAGCAGATCAGAAGATGGGCCGCGTACGAGAACAGGAAAACACGGGCCCACACGGAGGAGATATGGGATTTGGAGATTCAGTGGAGCGAGAAAAAGAAGCAAAAGAATAGGAAGCGTATGTTAAGTGGGACTAAGAGGGAATCTTTCCGGTAAGGGTTTAGAATTGTTTAGACGTGTCGGTTGCATACAATACTGGTTTTCAGCACTTCATCGACAACATCACAGTTTTTACTTCGACTAGAAGTACTGAGCAGTGTTGCTACTGGTAAAGAGCGATGATATGGATGGGTTACGGAACGAGACGGGGAGGATGTCGGACGGAGGAGTTGAAACCAAAAACTACATATCCATTCTCGCTCCTGTGTTGTAGTCCAAGGCGTTAATGGAGTACGGCGTGATAGGCCAAGCGAGAGGTGAGAGACGAAAGCTGCACCATTTACCAGAACCATTTCTGGCAACCTTACAGATCTCCCAAATCCTCTCGAAGAAAACCACTGCTCTATATGCGACAAGAAGCGTTCTTCTCGTTCCTAGTGGTCGTGGCACTAGCAGTATAGGTTGCAGAGCAAGATTGGAGTCAATTATTATAGCTCGTGGTTCCTCAAAGATCCATGAAACAGAACAGTACTGATTCGGCGACACAAATGTGTTACAGTGTTTCGACGGTACAGATGCGCTACACGGTCTCGACAGTAGGGACAGACTACGCTGTTTCGACCGTACAGACGTGATTCTCTGTGGTTGAAGAAAAACATTGTATCAGGTCTTACGCTGAATGTTCTGATCTGCCGTTTCTTACCACGTCTATAAGTACACTAAGTGAAGCCATGTACAGTACTGCAGGTTAAAGTTTCTATCACGTGTACCTATGGATATACTGTAAACGGTATCAGAAACAAAATTGGTTTCTGCAAAGCGGCATGGACAATAGGGGCTATCGTCCCGTGCAGGTTAATGGTGTGAACACAGATCAGTATCCTCAGGTGTGGCTCTTGCTGGCTCCATTGCTTCTCACGAAATGGAGTGATCTGCCCCAATTGAATCATAGCGTATGATGAACTATGTCACTGAAAATAGTCGAAAAAAAATGGAGTGGCTCTGTCTCCGTAACCATGCTTTCATGTTCAAAGTCGTCTTTGTTTGGACACAAGCGTTCACTTCTACTCAAGCACAGCACTGTGGATTTCTAAACGATCGATAAAATTGCATAGGTATTCTCTAATCAAGGCATCATACGATATTATGCGCTGAGATCAAGAGAGGGGAGCCGCCGTGTAAAGTCTCAGGCGCAGTTCAATAATGCCACATGCTCAATCTATGTGAAATACATTCGTCATTTAGCAGATCATATGTGCCCACCACCGCTTCCAAGTTCCACTGCTTCTGTCTTTATGATATGCACAGTAGAAAATCTGAGAACTAAAAGGGTAATCAGGATGTACTTTTGCTAGGATGAATATACATGTTCCAGTTGGCGGCGAGACCCCGCACCCCAATAACCCCGTTCACTGGAGATCTAACGCGCCAGTCTCAGATTACAGTCGATAGTCCTTCACACCAGACTATACCGTCAGCTCCTGTACGTTCCACACAATATGATTCAGCTCTACCGACTGTCTGACGCTGCACGTGTACGCTTGTCTGCGCCTACTAATCTTCAGTTGCGGATGGACATGCTGTATTTACTCACCAGAACCTGCCATCAGCCGGGCTGTGTCCGCTGAGAGAATCTCTCACACGGCTGGGCTGCGCCTGCAGAACGCACCGCACCGAACGCTGGTCTTTGCCCGCTGGGGTCATGGCGCCGACAGCTGGGCTATGCTCGCCGAGAGCAAAACTGTCGATAGCTGGGCTCTGGCTGCTGAAAGTACCACGCCGACCGCGGGGCTGTGCCTGCTGAACGCATCGCGCGCCCAGCTGGGCTGTGCCTGCTGAATAAATCTCACCGACGGCTGGGCTGTGCTTTCTGAACGTACTGCGCCGACAGCTGAGCAGTGCCTGCGGAATGCATCGCGCGGATGGCTGGGATATACCTACTGAACGCATCGCGCGGATGGCTGGGCTATACCTCCTGAACGCATCTCGCCCACGGCTGGCCTACACCTGCCGAACATACTGCGCCGACGGCTGGGCTGCTTCTGCTAGATCCATCGCGCCGACGGCTCGGCTATGCCTGCTGAACGCATGGCACGGGCGGCTTGGCTGTCCCTGTCGAACGCATCACACTGGCGGCTGGGCTGTGCCTGCTAGACGCATCGCGCCAACGGCTTGGCTATGCCTGCTGAATGCATCGCGCAGACGGCTGAGCTGTGCCTACCGAACTCATTGTACCAACCGCTAGGCTATGCCTGCTGAACGCATCGTGGGGACGGCTGTGCTGTCCCTGCCTAACGCATCGCACCGAAAGTTGGGCTGTGCCCGCTGAACGTACTGCGTCGACGGGTGGGCTGTGCCTGCCAAACGCGTCGTGTCGACGGCTGGGCTGTACCTGCTGAACGCATCGCGCAGACGTATGGGCTATGCCTGCTGAACGCATCGCCCCTACAGCTCGGCTGTGGCTGCAGAACACATCGCCCAGACAGCTGGGCTGTGCGTACTGAGCGTAATTTTCGGAAAGCTGGGCTGTGCCAGATGAGAGCACCGCGCCTACTGTTTGGCTGTGACTGCTGAGAACTTCTCACTAACGGGTGGGCTGTGCACTCCGGAAGCAAAACGCTGAGATCTGGGCTGTGCCTGCTGAGGGCATCCGGCAGACAGCTCGGTTGTGCCTGCCACGGGCTTTCGGTGGACGGCTACGCTGTGTCTTCTGGAAGCGAAACATTAGCGATTGTGCTGTGCCAGCTAAGAGCGAGGCGCAGACAGCCGGGCCCTCCCCGCCACATGCAGCACGCCGACAGCCGTATTAAAATCGCGTAGGCCATGCGACCGACATCCGGACTGTGCTGACTGCAAGCGGAATGTTGACAACCGGGCTATGCCTGCTGAAAATAAACCGCTCATGGCTGATTTGTGCTTGCTGAATGAGACGCGATTACATTCCTGCTGCGCGTACTGGGAGTATCCTCCGAATGGCTAGACTGGACCCACTCGGTATGACACGGTGATAGCTAAACTTTTCTTCCTCAGAAAAGCAGTCTGACAGCTCGTGTATGCGTGCCGAAGGACTGAAACGGATGGCTGGGCTCTACCTGCTTCGATAAACGTGTCGACGGCTGGGCTGTACCTAGTGCGAGGGACTCGGATACGGTCGGGCGGTGCCAGTCGGACGTCACGCGCTGACGTCTGGGCTGTGCCCGCTGGAAGCTCGAAGCTTGCAGTTCGGCTTCGCCCGCTGCGCGACACGTAGTTCCCGCTGAGCCGTGCGGCCTGAGTTCGACGTGCTGGCTACAAGGCTATGCCCATCGAGAGGAAATCGGTTCCGAGTGGCCTGCCGTCCGCTTATAGGCACTTTTGTACAGCTGCACTGTGCCCGCTCGTGTCAACCTGGCTCCATCGCGACTGAAGACAGTAAGAGCATAGCGCGGCTGCCTGGACTATATCTGCCAGAAGCAAAATTTGGTCTATTTGGTGGCCACCGCTGCAAGGACAATGCCTACACCGTTCACTTATTCTTGAGCCAGGTACAGCCCGTGTAGCTGGGATGATCCTATCGCAAGCAGAGTATTTATAGGCTCTGTCCAATGCGATCTGTAAGTTGCTCGTCTGCGCTTTCGTTGCCCAACACGTACCCAAGTCAACTGTTTCCACCGGATACGGGGGCCGTTCTGTCCTCATTGCGAGGAATAGATCACCAGACTGACTTAAATACCGTTACTACCATATACAGATAGCGCCTGTACATAAGCGATCTGACGGTGGCCTGTGCACAGTGACGAGGTTGATGACGAACAGCTGATTCTGTCAGGTCCCACGCAAGAGCATAGCGCTGACCGCAGCCATAACTGAAGAGCTAGTAGCACCGGTTTGAAATTTACTAGATAATTCTGCTACTTATCTCATCTCTCGAACCCTCTTCCAATTTCGAGCGAAATCATCAGTGGAGACGGTGAAGCCATGTAGAGACTTTGTCGTAATACCACTTCAGGACGTCTCCTCCTTCTTTGTTGCCAGCGGATACTTCGTATCTAGTACAGCAGTAAGTTTGGTAGTCTAGTTTGCCTGGCGTCGCACGGATGACTAGACTCGGGTGGCTATCTCATAAAAGTGCAATGAGAAACTAATCATTTACTTTACAAATCTATAGAAGTACGTGCGTGCATTTCGCCATCTCATCAGTACCCATGAGATAGCAACAGCGCTTCCTTATACACCGAAATTCTCATGGAGGGGTTGAAGAGCCTCGTTCGTATGCCAGTCTTTTCCTTCTTCCTCCAGCCCGATGAGTACAAGCCAGAACTCCGAAACTAGATCCACTATTTTCTTAAAACGGAAGAAGCAGTCCTTCTGACCAGTCCAAGCCCACATTCTGTTCTCGTAGTTTGGGATAAGCTTTTTACGCATTTGACATGTTTCGAACAGCCTGATTAGTTCCTAGCGGTCCGTTGGGTCTTCCTGGTCTCCACAACTCCACCACTCCCTCCACGTCTCGTGGAAGCCTAGGAATGAATTTGACGACACCGATATTTCGAGTCTCTGTAGAATACAAAGGTGGTACCATTTTCTGCCTCGACTTCGAAGCTTCTGGAACGGAGGAAGGGTTTCGCTGCGCGAGATTCTTGGTTTCAGAGCTCTGAGAAATATGGTCCATTTGCTGAACGAGGCGGTAAGTGATCTCTTCCTGAACCTCCATCAAACGTTGGGAGCGTGGCCCCTCGCCCCTCACCACATCCGCGGTTCCACTCTAGACGTTGCTTGCTTAGTAAAAACAATCGCTGTTCGAGTTCCTTCTTCCACACTGCTTGCTTTTCTTTACCAGCAACGCAGTGTGCTGTACCGCTGCGCGAAGTGACGGCAGAATCGATATTTTCGTCTCTGGTTTCGAGCCGCACGGACCTCGCCTTAGTGAAGACTTCTTTCGTAATATGGGTGGCCATGAAAGGTTCTAATTGAAGATTTTGCCGAGGGGTCTGAAACCCTATCCCCTTACCTCCGCGTTGGCTAGGCTTGACGTTCCCCAATCGTTCCATCCGGAAGGTAGATAACGGACAATACAATGGGGTTTTGCCACAGCTGCTGGACTTTTTTCGACGTAGAGCACCTTATTGTCCTAATGCTAATCACTTTCGTAGAGTGCATACATAAAACCAAACGTTGCAGGCCTACAGGGCATTACGTTAAGCACAGTACAGTAAGAACGACACATTTTCACGTTTTGAAGTGGCTACTAAGCCCCACTCAGAGATTCTCAATCTGCAAATTTCTGGTCCGCAAACTTCTAACATGAACTCGACAAAGTCGTCCCTATTATGAATGAGACTAGCCTCCTGGAAAACCTTCTCGGCTTTTTTGATGCATTCAGAAACCGAATGAAATCGAGGCAGAGACTTCGGAGCAGAGTCATTGTATGCTGTGCAGTAATGTGCATAGGCGTTTTGACCACTCATCTCAATTATTTCCATAATAGCTTAATATTTAAGTCCGAGAGACCATGAAGATGCATAGAACCTCTTTCGATCGAATGACCAGAGTAAATCTGGAGATCAGCATCGCCGACTCCTTTTGCAGCCAGTCGTTCTCGTGAAAAGTCCCCAAACTTTTTCGAGCTCCACGGTTTAGACGTGTCAACAACAGATACGGCGGTGTTCTCCGCCATGTCACAAAGCAGGGCACCTGATGCACTTCCTCTGATTCTCAGCCGGGAATACAGTACCAGGAAAGGATCCACGAAATATGAAAATCTTAAAGCTCTGTTCCCTTCCCAGTCGCTCAAAGAATACGTCCACTGTACAGTACAGTTCTTGACTGACTGGTTGAGAGTCATAGTGCATCCACCGGATCCAATAGACACGTTCTCAACTCGAACTTTCGATATCTCGTCATATCTTATGCCCAGGTTAAGACCAGCAAGAAAAATTCCATGCAATAGAACATCCTCTACAAGTACGTCCCGACCATGTCCGTACTAAAAACTCTCGGCCATGTCACAAACGTGCTCAATTCTGATTGGCTTTGCGCTAAGCTTCATGGCTCCGTAGTGAGCCAGGTGGAATTGGTGGGCCCGGCGTAAAGCATCTAGTTCAGAGATTCCGATTGAGGGGTTACCACGAGCAACCTGCTTTTTCTCATCCATAAACCAGGTCCTTGCATGGCCATGCTCCGAGTACACAAGCCTGAGACCATGCGCGATTGCTCCCATACCGTCGTTCTTGAGTGAGTTTGGGGTACCAAACCTGCAGTAGTCTACGAGGAGATTAAGAACGATTTTTGAGATGTCGACGATTACTTGAACTGGATCTGGAGCACTTTCTGCTTTAGTGTATTTCAGCATTACCCTCTTGGCCAGTCTGGTGTTTTCCTGAGTCGAGCTACTACATACAGTGGAGAAAATATCGTAGCATTCTCGCAAAGGGGCAGCCGAAAACGTGAGGTCGTTGGCTGCCTTCTTTCCACTACCCTTCCGTGCCAAGTTTTCTGACGGCTGCACGACACCCATTCTTTTTTCCGAATGTTTTTTCACCTCGCCTGATTTGTTTGTAAAGAAGAGAGGATACGTTGCAGATTAAGAAGTTCCGGAGCAAGTCTACAAATGAGGCGTGTGATAAAGCTATAGAACCGATACTTCGCATAAAGTCATACCTAGATAAAACCCCCACACTGTGTCAAGCTGAGATACTTTTCCTGACAATATTCTAGTATAAGTGGGAGCCACATTTGACTGTGATCTATCCAATGGGCCATTTGCAGACATGTGTTTGTGGTTTTTTACGAGAACCGCTTCATGGGACAAATCTAAGAAGTTCAAACGCATGAAATTGTCGGAAAAAGTCTTCAAAATGGATTCATCGAAAGATGTTCAGAACGCACGTCGCGATAAGAACATACGTATACCACGTAGAGCGTGGTATCGACAGTTATGTTGCTGACCAGTGGAAGAGGTTAGTGCATCCGATCGCATGTCATAGTGTCCATGAATAGGTATTCAAGTGCATTGTACTCTTTCGACCATCTTTTGGCGTTCCAGATGGAGGCACAGTTCACACATATCTATGAACCTGTCAGGTTGATCTTTGGACTTTGACAGAAGACATAGTCCATAGTTTTCTCAACCTATCTACCTCGTTTAGGTGTACTTGGGAAAATTGGCACACCTAGATACATAAGCACTATAACATGATTAACAGGGTCTATGTAGCAGAGATCGCGAATGCCCCTCCCTTGAAGTTTGGGTCACATCTGTAAACCGAAATTTGAGCGCTCACTGTCACCTTTAATTCGAAACATGTTCTTTCTTGGGAAGTGGAGGATTGGACACGCTACAGATACCATTGATGTATTTCGCATGATAACAGTTCGTATAGTATGAACATGGGGCATTTATGGCGGAATTTGAAATGCCGAGTTCAAGCCTACAAAATGCACATTCTCAGCAGACCAGTAGCGTCTTTGTGATCGAAGCCTCAAGCCAATATTGATCAGTACGGTCCAGCATCGTCTTGATACGATGTACCTTACCAGACACTGCGAAAATGTGCGTTTCTATTCCTCGCAGGTACTCAATCGAACGCCCCTACTTGTCTTCTGCCCATACGCGCACACCGGTATTTTAACAGTACTCGCTACTTCGGCCCTGTACGTACTCATTCTATCTCAGGCGCAGCCTGCATACATTGCAGATCCGCAGAAGGCGTTTTACTCCACATACACGGATTTTACGTAAGCCTTCCTATCGAAATCAAGTTAGGAACACAGATTATGAAGAATATACATGAACGAGGAAGACTATTTTCGAGAAACGTTTTAATTTCCTACGGGAGCCACTCGAGATAACAACGACTCTGTACAGTGTGACTTGTGTAGTTATGTTTAGTTGACTTAAGATACTCTACTGTATAGAGCATATAGGGGCTCCGGGAATGGTTGAAAGACTTTGGACTCAGAGAGGGCCAGACACTTCGGCCACGTACACAGTTCTTCGATGTCCCATCTATAATGAGGGTGTATTTCAAGCTATCTTCGGAAGAGCAATACATTACATCGAGCGGCTGAGTTCAAGGTATTACATCATGAAAGCAGATGCGTACAATTCGAAAATGTCTGTAAAGCTTATTGTTGCAGACAAATATGTCAAAGAAGTTAGTTTTAGCCGTGCTCGACAAATTTCATGCTGACGGCAATGCATCTAGAGACGAGTATGTCGCGTTGTGCGGGCATTCCCAGACTCGTACGGTCCCAGGAATCGTTTCTACTATATACGTCTATGCACGAGCCACAGGTTAGCATGAGAACAGTAGCCAGGCTGTATTACCCAGGAGCCTTCGATTTTTGAATAGTGACGAGCCCCAGAATTGCAAAAACCAGTCCTTGATGGTACTGCTTCAACGCTCCTCTCGGATAGAGATTTAAAAGTTCTCACTGATGAATGCTGTGATGATTCAAATTTACTTTTCTAAACTTCTGCATCAGCTTGGCATACTCCTAACACTTCCGGTAGAAAAGACATTTTTCTCTGCCCACAGATAACCGATACAAGTCTGAGATATCGAGTAAAGTACTACCAGTAACTAAACGCCCACAGATGAACTCTTTCGCATGTTCTCTTATTTTTGTTTTTATGCACATCTCTCTTTAAGCACATCATTAGCTTGGAAAATCGAATTACCTGGTTTCTTTCTGATGAATAAGTCATACGTTCGACAGTGAGCACCAGACGGTATGTCCTCTTTTGTGTACAGAAACGTTGGGGCAGCAACCCACGCAGCAAATCGTAAACGAAAATGGAGCTACCTTCGTCTCGGTAGCAGATCAGACTATTCTCATCTCAGAAACAGTCAGAAGGTAGAGTGATACGCTAACGTCGATCCATACTTTGACCCATCGAGTTTTGAAAATAGTGAGACCGCTTTCCACTGGTTGCGATCGAGTATGGACGCATATGTTTCCATTGCCCAAGTGACCGATTCAGTGTAGAGTTTATTCAGGTCATACTTTAAAGACTTTTTCACGTACTTTTCAAGCACAAAAGGGCCCGCAGCGCTGTATTTTTATCGACTGCCTCGTTCGTACCTGCTCGTTACGGCTTTATTCCTCCTCTAAAAATACATGAATGTGGAACTTCGTGTTTACAACCTATTCAAATACGCCAGTGATGGGGACAAAGTGAACCTCTTTCTTTGACTACATCCCTAGACACATATCGGACGAGTACTGTTGTCAGGCATTTCATGTTCGGTGAGAAACCTTTACTGCTCTTCGGAGAACTTTCAAGCTCTAGTACATACTTTACATGAACCTTTCTCGAACAGAACCAAGAGCAGAGTTTCATAGGTGTAGGAAATCATACTTCAGCTTTAGTTTATAGCGATGCGACATTTGCAGTGCAGTCACTGAAAATGAGGGTTCATATCGTACAAATAATCACTTTGCGTCATTATTTGAAATTTGTGAACCCTCCGGACCCTTTTATGAACCCTGTTCCTTATCAGTACACGCTACGCAACCGCAGCTCTGCCGAAATTACTTCGGGTACTTTTGTCCTGCCCACTCCGACTACGATCATAGAAGAAAAAAGAAGGTTCACATTTCAACGACTCATTTCAGCTCCTATAATGCGTACTGGATATTGTTTAGTTTTGCCAGTCCAAAACACTAACCTCGTAGCAACCTTTTTATCCTAGTTGTACAAGTTTCCCTTGATTTCATCACCCAAAAGGTTCTGAATTTCACCTCCGCTGGTTTCACTACTGGCACAGACACCATGTGAAGTTGCGCATTTCGTTTCTTCTTCAAAGCACCGCCATATAGTCTGTCTCGTCGTTTCTGTTGAGGTCGAAAGCTTCCATTGAACATGTTGCCACTCCAAAGCTTATTTACCAGAGGGCAAAATTATAGATCCTGTCAGGAATTTAACAAAACCTCAAGTACCGATTCTATCTCTAAAGTTAAGTTTCAACTGATATGCAACGGGACGTCTGGAGTTCCAAACCGACCCGCAGTACGAAATAGGTCCTTAAGAAGACAATTTATACTTAAACTAGTGTCTATTGGACATTGAGTTTTGCCTCATATGAGGTCAACTCTGGCCTCATATGAGGCCAACAGACCATCGAGAAAATATGTAAATTATATAATACGTATGGTGAATATGCTAGTTGTTGTACGTGTAATTTATATGACCCCCTTCAATGATATCAAAACAAAGGGTAGCCTACTCCGTTGCACTAAAACCCTGACTGCGCAAAAAGTTCGCTGCCTTTTTCTGCAGCTCACTCTGCCAGAATAGAGAACTCAAAGACCTTTAAGTAGATATTAAGAACAGCGGAAATGGACGTCTCCTTGATACTTTAATATCTCCGCGAAATTTGGCCTCATGTGAGGCAATTTGACCTCATATGAGGCCAGATGTCCAATAGACACTAGCGTTCCGACAAATTTCTGTATTTAGCTCATATATATTCGTTATTTACCAAAATCTTTATCTTTTCTTCTCTTTTCTTGAGCGGTCGAGATAGTGCGTGATTGTCTCGTAGGTCTCTCACAAGTTAAAAGCTAAAGGTGCGCTGTGTAGTCGGAGGGAGGTATACTATTCACCAACTATTGCAGTATAGGCATTCTACGAGGTTAATATTATTGCTTTGAACATGGAAAAATGTAGACCGCTGCGGGCAGCTTTACGTGCCATCCTAAACCGACTATGTACTTGAAACTTTTACATTTCGGCTTGTTCCTTTTGCTCGAACTTCCGGAGGCGACAGATTTCTGTATTACACAGGCGAATGGATTTATGCCGAAAAGTTTTGCCAAATATCGACCTTAGCGGTATTACTTAGGGGCTTTGCTGTGATGTGTAGGTCACGCTTCGTGATGTCGACTTGGGCCGATGGGGTCTTTCGTTACCGTTCGAGTAAGTCCCAAGTACACCTTACATAATGTGAACCTTCTAACCTTACAAAACAGGGTTCATTTTGGGCAGTAATATATCATTACCAGCAAAGTGAACCCCCTTTGCAGGCTGATAACGCAGACACTTTTATCCCGCTGAATTGGGTGTTTTGTCAAGTAGTTTGCAACTGCTGTCGATCCCCTCTATGCCCACACCCTAATCCCCTAATCCTTTAGAAAACCTCTGTTTCTCCGATGCCTATTCCCCGAACCCCTTAACCCTAATCCATTGACCTCAAAACACAGCGTTCACGAAGGAACCCTCCATAACGGTTCACATTCGAATAAACATGGTTCATTTCGCACAATAATGTACCATTACATTCCCGAAATGCTCACTGACTCTATGCATTTATTTAGGGTTATTGCAAAATGCTCCACAACTGACCAAGTCTTCTCGGGGACTGGTTTCATATGTGCATATATCTTGTAAAGCCTAACGGAAACAGCGAGTGGCGGTTTCGCCGAGCTCTATGCCAATACAACTGATGGAACCACGATAGTCAAAGTAGTGCGTTTCTTCTAATTACGTAATATCTCGGGGGGAACATGATTTAAATACCGAGGTGTACAGTATTGCTATTATTCAGGCGAGCTTCAGCTCTTCAATTAGAGTGATGCGCTCGGTCGTGCTTGCCAAATGGACTTGTCGAAGGACCGAACATCCTGGCGTACCAGAAAGACACTTATGCCAGATTGAGACTAAAATAGGCTGTATGTGTTGGTGCAGATCTGAACACCCTACATCCAACAGTGCGACCCAATACCCTAGTGGCACAAAATCAGCTCATACTAAGACCTTCCTCTATCCGCTCGTGGGCAGTATTGATATATTTGACAGTCAGCTGTGCCGGTATGATAACCGCACTTCGATGACGCTAGATGTGACTGCCCTAGTCGGCTTCAGCTTAGGAGTGGATTTGATCGTCGCTTTTGCCGTACGTTCAAATCCACACGACTTGCTTATCGGGCCTCCATCCTGAGCGTGGAGTCGATTACTCACATAGGTCGATACTGTCTGCTCTGCTTCGTCCTTCTCTACGACGAAGGGAATACTCAACGTTACATTAAATTTAACTACCCATCCTAGCTTTTCTTTTCACGTTTTTTTACGTTTCTGACCTACAATCAACAGCTTGACCAACCCATCACTAGCTACTACGGTACCCTTACACTACTGCCTTGTTTATGGATACGTATGGTCTCAACTTGTACTAAAACATCCATAATGCATGTATGGAATCAGGTTGATAGAGAAATTGCAGCAAGGATATGAAAAATGTGCTGTGCTAGCTGCAGAAGGTCTAGTCGTGTATTTTGTTGAAACCCTTTGATATTTAGAGTACACCTCAAAACCCGTGCAGACAACCGCAAGTATTACCTCACACCTTCTAACTGAATCAGTAATTTGCAATATGTCGAGATTAGCTGCCTTCATGAATTGCATGCAGCGGACTTACAAGCAAATGGCGACTTCCGGAAGACTAAACGAGCTTGGTTCTATGCTAGATAGTCGGTCGTGTAGCAGCAAAGGCCTCAATCTGTGCGCTAGTAGTGCTTGCTTCTCGCAGTGAGGTGATTCTTTGTGTTTGCGAAGCAGGATTGCCACTTTGCTTCACTTTTGCTGGTTTTACCGTTCTCAGCGAGAGACACAATCGGGGAACGGCGTATGACTTCACATATTTAGATAAACGTTAGGGATGGAAACAATGGTGATAGAGTTGAGGGTGGCTGGTTTTCTCGCGAAACAGGGTTTATTTACCTTGCACGAATTGCAGTCGGATTTTCTGTAACAGCTCATTTTTCTGCAATTACAATATCGTCACACTTGAATTGCAGAGGTCTGCGATTTTACAGATATGACACGTATTATAGAAGTCAGCAATTTTATTTGAAGAACTGTCCATGGTTTCTGCCACTACAGTATTCCATAACGGGGAGCAAAGAAACAATCAAAGGGAGGGTACAGTACACGGTGCGCATGGCAGTCCATGACTAGACAATACTGTATTCATAGCTCCCACGTCGCGAATGGAGATGCAACGATTAAATTCGGTCATTTGCAGACTCTTCTCATACTGGAGAAACGATGAGGTTGGTGCCAGGTAAAGGCTACGGTAGTCAAGCTAGAAGCTGCGATGTCGTTGTCTGAACCCTTTCCAACTTCTTTCCTGCTCCACACCCATTCCCTTACACCCCCACATATCTGTCGGGCCTCTACCACAATGCCTGCTGTGGACATTTTCACGGCATCCCCACCCAGCTTTGGCGCCAACCTCCGCGATGCTCTGACCCGCTCGTTATCACAAGGTTTGCCCCTCTTCATCCACGCCCGCGCCGATTGGTGTCCCGACTGCACGCTCACGGACCCCGACATTACGGGCGTACTCGCCGCGCGCCAGTTGCCGTGTATCATGCTCGTCGTCAATGTGCCCCTGGAGGGTTATCACGACCCGCAACACCCGCTTCGAGTGCACCCGCTCCTCCAACTCACTGCGATTCCTACCCTGCTCAGAATAGACGGGGAGGGGAGGCAGAGTGAGAGGCTCGTGGAGCGAGAGTGTGGTATAACGGAGAAAGTCGAGGACTTGTTCAGGTGAGAGGAACTCGGCGGGAACGGGTGGGGCTTGTTCCAAAGACAGAGTGGGCGATTTGGACGCAAAGAATGCAAGTGGTCGACATCGCTTCTTGTACGGTATGGCATTGCATGACCGATCGCTTCTCTTCGTTACGAAGCCACCGTAACCATGATTTGTTGATACGGTTCTGTCATCGAGTGAGCTACGAAAAATTGCTTTGCCAAGTCGATAAGACTGATGGCGGCCCCGTGTACATTCTGACCACTCTTACGACTACATAAAGGTATGATGGTTCGGATTTACTTCGATTTGTAAACGATTGTGTCCCGAGATATCGTCAACAATCTTTACCATTCTGTGGTGTGGTCTTGTAAACTGCGCCATAAATCTCGCTTCTAGAGAAAGGGCAAAAGATTTTTATAGGCTGAAGCTTGAGGGGTTTCGCTCGCGCGTATGGTCTGCTTTAGGCATCATTTTCGTGGAACATCAAAGCGAACATGCCAGTTTTCTTACGAGTCTGGAAAAAAGACAACGCCTTTGCACTTGAACAAGAAACTGAGTCAGTATTGAGTCTGAGAGTCGGCAATTGTTTGACAGAATATATATGCAGATGTTGCGCAAGCGCCAATTCGAGAACACGGGAACCTGCAGCAGCGTGGTGGCTAATCTGACGCACTGTCTCCTCCTTCTACATGCATACCACAAATATAGTTCTCGAAACATTCGACATGTCTATGAAGTACTTCTGTAGTAGCGCAGAACAGTATTTGATCCCCTCGACCTAACCGAAGTCTAGGGAGTACTGAACAAATTGCCGCAGGCGAAGTGTGTGTACACTGCTGGGTCTCATCACGAACATGACTTGCTATTGGCGACGCATTTTTTTCGGTCGCCAGCAGCTCGCGCGAAAAGTGTGGAACGACTATCCCTTTATACAAGGGCATGGAAATACACGAAGCCTCGGGGGCTTGAGTTCCTATTTGCAATGTGGAACGACAACCACAGAAGGTTGTCAAAGGTAAGAGAGATAAATATCTGTGAGCATCGTCCGTCAAGATATTCGGACACTGTTTTCTTGCATTGCAAATCAGCTTTCTGTACTGTATGTGATATTATCTCTGTACACCATATAGCACAAATTAAATACCCTAGTTACATATTGTCTCACGGCGATTATGCATTGTCAACGAGGTATGAGCTCTTGGACAATGCACCTTCTACTGAAAGAATATCATCCGCCCTCAAAGCAATATATGCCCAGTCGTAAGTAGGATACCCTTCTTCTTCACTTTGTTGCCTGCGTAGTGACATTCTGTGCTGAACAGGAGGTATGTGCGTTATAGCCAACGCAATACTGCATTGCTATGATTTAGAAACACCCCTCACGACGAGAATAGACAATCTCAATTATGTATAAAACGCAGCCTGCGATGTTGGAGAATCCCTTCGAGAAGCTTAGTTGAAGTGACTCACCAGCACTAGTCGTCGAAGTTCGTACTTCACTCGGGGCCGCAGCAGAATGCAAATTGTACCCACCATTCATTTGTCCAACTTGTTTAGCGCCAACTGAAAGGATCAACGGCGGGTCTAGGGGACAGTGCTATATGAACAAAGATTTTGTTTTTGGGAGTATCAAAACGCAAGGATGTTGCCAATAAAGACGGCACCGCGTTGAATTAGCCGTCTTGTATTTTTATTGATCAACTCCTTACTCGTCCCGTACACAGTCAGAGAAGGCGATTAACCAATGTATTTTCACCGTGTTGAAACGGTGTCCCGATGTAATTTGTTATTCCACTGTACTTTCTTTCTGCCCACACACCACTCTCCATACTGTGATAGAAGAGACTTTCTGTTGTCTCTAAGCACACTTTAGATTGTCTTCTCCACTCGAGACTACCTAGGACTACCGTTCTGCACTCAACAGTGTTTTTTTGGCTGAACAGCTTCCCTGTACGCTGTCTTGCCGAGCAGCTTCTCATGATAGTACGTAGCACAAGCTTCTAGTCTGAATATCTTTTGTTACTATGTTGGTCGTATTCGTCCATTTTCGCCCTGATAAGGTATTGTCTAGTGTTGCAAGGGGCAATACACACGCTTCTCAAAGGAGACGGCATGATGGCTGTGGTTTTTGCAGTGAGTGCATGCTAGCTTTCCAATATTGTACGGCACAGTATACGAAACGTTACGATTGGTTACGAAACCTTATATTTATTGCCGACGTCATATCTGACTTCCACTTTCGTAGTCACTGATAATCGTGTGTATCTCATAGAATGTAGCCGGAAGGACTGGGTGTCCGATCACCCCACCTGTAGAGTTTCAACGACACGACGTAGTCCAACACCTGGAAATGTGGCCGAGAGTGTGGTACGCAATCATTGTATTTTGTAGCACAATCGTTGGAACATAACAATTTTCTCGAAAACGATTTGAGAACATGAGTATTGTTCAATTGCACAAGAAAACGACCTTGTCAGAAGGATATGGACTCAGTGAAAACGCAGTTACCCGTTTCGGCAAAGCCTCGAGATTGAGTCACGTAGCCACACACACCAGCAAGCCGGAATCTGATTCTCATCAGACTCCTTATTTCTCTGCGCCAATACTTTTAGGTGGGACCAATGGCATCTTAAAGAAGGCTGGCGGCCCTGTCTTATAGCTCTCACGACACTTGCCCCAGCATAATGGTGAAGAGCCACGTGCTCTCTTATAACTAGCAGCTGCGAGCGACTATTGGTTTTCAAGTCATGTCGATCCTTTCTGTTGTTGATTTAAAGTTGATTAACAGCTCATTTGGACGTTCGGCCACTCGTCTTTGCTATTGCAGTAATCTGAAATCTAATCTGCGAGTGATCCGACAGTGATATGGTAATAAAAAGGTAATTGCTTACCGCAATTTATTCAGTTGAGAAACCTTAAAGCACGCAGAGTTTGGCGGTCATTCACGCGCATATAGCTCGAGCAGTATGTTTATTTGTCAACAGGTAAAGCCGGGAAACATCATCTGCTTCGTTGTTCATGGCATAACAAACTCTCTGTTCACGATATTGCTCGTAAGATGTATACAATAGAAGAAGAATGATCCATCTTTCTTTACTTGTTATATGGCCAAAGCTGAGTTTGAAAGGCAAGTGGGTTTTACGTTTTAAACCCAAAATCCTCGGCTCGAACACAGTCAGTTTTTGAGGAGAGAGAGAACAAAACCAGCATGCTGCATATGATTCTGTGCGTAGTGATGATGACAAGTTCCACGGAAAATATCGTTTTGGAAGTGAGAGGTCGAGGCTTCGCATTGATCTCACAGGGAATAGGTTGACAACCGGCGAGGCTTTTTTTTAAAAATTTACTCACAGGTTTCTCTATAGATATCCTCGGTGAACTGCTACGTTGATTCTAGGGAATGCGGCATTGACGACACCTGCACAGAGCGAATTATGACTCTACCAGCATACTTTCCGTACTGCCACGTAGCTGTCGGATTTGCAGACTATTTTAATGAGGCTCAGAAGTCGCTTTGGGATTGACGCAATTTTCAGAATCAGAGAACTAGAGAATGAAGATATGATTCCGAGCGTGCAGCAGAAGCCTCATTTTGCGGGACAGGGAATCGAAAAGATTGATCATGCGGGCTCTGCATTTCAAAATGGCTAAGGCACAAGAAATATCATTGAGACTTTCCCGGTAAAAGAGCATGTAGCATGGAAAACGTGGTCAGAGCTTTCCGACAACAGGAGGGTTGCTCAGAATGGCCAACAAGCAATGAAAATTACAGCTCGTGGACTTGCGACGTCAATGACAGCGGCTAGATAGGGTATATCATCTAAAACTGGATGGGTAGACTTGACGGCGAATTGGCCGAAAGTTTGGATATGTGGAGTAGCTAGGCCCGCTGCATGCTGTTACATTACGTTGCCGAACAAAAAAAAAAGAAAAAAGAGTGTTGCGTTTCATACATTGAACTACAATAGACCCGTTTGAGCTGAAGGGGGACTTTTGACCTACCCTTCCACTGTAGTACCTGAATGGAAATTGCTTTCGTGTCTCTCATTGCTGCAGGTGTTGACGACGCGTCTCATTGCATACGATAGTTTGTAGCCCTTACATGGCTTTAGCAACTTTACTGAGTTCACACTGGGTCTGTTAATACTCAGCTTTGAACAATAATATTAACGCGTATAGTCATTTGAAGAGCGACTTGGTCTCTGCAACATCGGCAGCATCCGTGCAGGAAGTGACTTCAGTTTCTTTATACATCACGCCTGGTACATTGTTATGTTTGAAATACGTGCACTGGAACAAGCAGACTAGATGACGTATACGGCCTGTCCTGTTAAGCGCATTTGACCGAACACAGTCGAGGTTATAGATATTATGACTGTTCTCGTTTTTTGCCTATGGAAAGGAAGGCGCAGAGTTTCCACTTTCAAGAAAAAGTAAAAAATACAAACGCTCAACTCACGAGAATAGTATTCAAGTTAGTACCTGGAACAAGCGAAAAGGAATTAATCCACTACAGTCGACACCGAGGAAATTGGTTCCTTGGCTATGGAAGAGTGAGCAGGACCTATAGATGTTCAGGGCTTCTGCTGTCCACCATTTTCTGCGTCACAAAGCAATGTAAATTTGGGTTGCATCGAATTTGAGCTCTCACCTGCAGTGCTTACAACAGCGTGGTTTGACTCCTGAAGAGTTTTCCTGTCGTAGGGGTAACTTCGGCAGTAGCGCTCTAATAGGGGGTCTCACCCTTATTGTCCTTTGTCTAGCA
This sequence comes from Endocladia muricata, assembly GCA_032356245.1. Classification (NCBI taxonomy): domain Eukaryota; phylum Rhodophyta; class Florideophyceae; order Gigartinales; family Endocladiaceae; genus Endocladia; species Endocladia muricata. Next base: position 22,787 of record JAUKWC010101931.1, read on the forward strand.
GACTCCAGGTGGATTTCCTCGCTCCCAATACAGGATTCGGCCAGGTTTTGTGAAGAACCTGGGAGAGGTTAGAATTACACAGTATTCTCCTCGAGGCTTGGACTCTGGAATTTTCGGAAGTCTATACTTTCTATGCACGACGGGTTATGCCTCAAAATCATTAACAGACTGTACTGTCAAGTACAATTTCAACTCCAGGACTGCTGCATGCATCTCAGACAAGTGAAGTTGCCGGATTGATGTGCCTTTATCCATTGCAAAAAAACAGAAGTGTGGAAAGTTCGTGAGTTTACTTCATGAATGCTATGTCCACAGACCATGATCCTATTCGCCCACTATGTAAGTTGAGCCTTTTCATACTTGCCTTTCAACTGCGTACTTGTATTTAACTGCACCAGGGTATTAAGTTGCTTGCAGCCACAGATAACCCCTGCAACCATAGCAGCTCGAGGAAGTTCTTGTACGAGAGGAACATGTACCAAGAGCTAATTACAACCTGATGTAAATTTAGTTCGTATGGGACCCGTGTCACTACGGGTCGACGACACATGAGGACCACTTCCCTGCCTCGTGTGCAGCTCGTTTTCGATGATTTTTGACATCACTTACAATTTGCAGCCGGCCATCGACTACTGGAACCAAAGAACCGTACCACGAGACAATTCCCGAATCACAAGTACTGCGAAGATATTCTCCAGTAGTGAGAAGACTATGGGCATCCACTTGTTAAGAATGAGGAGCCGCCAGGTATCAAGTCTTCATAAGCTTAACAGCTAGTTATCGGTGGCTGTCGACACGTGCACTTGTATTCTATAGTCAAGCCCCGCCAGTTTATTCAGTGTTTGCTGGACGCAACTTGATATAAATCCGGCAATGCGAGTGCGCGCAGCAATTCTACTGCAACTTGCAAACAGAATTCTGATTCACCACTTTCGCCGTTCGAATAGGTTTACATCTTCCCTTCAAGTCCCGGTGCCTTGAACGCCATCATGTCTGGTGAATATGTCGGAAAGCCTAACAGTTCACGCTTGCGACAGAAGATGCTCTCGCTGTTCTCCCCTCTGGTCATCCTCGCCGTAGTTGCTGCCTTCATGGTCGGTTCCCTCTGGAACCCCACTGTAACCACCCAAACACTCCTCACGAGTGCAGCCCGCCCCTTGCATTCCACAACTATTCCTGGTTTGGAATGTGTGCGTGCCATGGATGCGCACCAAACCCGCGAAGGGATGGGCTCATTATATCGCCTGAACCAGCTGGCACTGCTGCTTTCCAGCTTCTACAAAGTGAAGCTGGCGTTCCCGAATGTGGAGAGCCGGCACGAATACAACTACCACGCCATGTTTTCTGACTGCGGAGGCACAAACGACACGCAGTTTCCGGCAGAATGCGTCATCAAGCAGGACGATATCTTTACATACGTGTGCCCACGCGGGGACTGCGCGTGCATGGCGGGGCAGTTTGAGGGCGCACTGCGGCAAGTGGTGAAGAAAGGGTGCACGACGGTGGGGATTGAGAATGACGGATACAAGCGGAACGAGTACTCGGGGTGCCTGCGCGTGACGGAGCGGTACTTTGGGACGCGCGGGAAGCCCAAGTGGGAGTATGATGCGATCCACTACCGGATGGGGGACCTGGCGCACAAGCCTGGCGGCAAGTCGTTTTCCGAGTTGGAGCTGCACTTTTTGATTCGGACAATGTGCCGTGCGAGCAAGAGGGATATCGTAGTGGTGACGGAGGGGGTGCACGCGATCCCATCGTGCGAGGATGGGGACCGGATTGTTCTGGCGGACACTTCAGTGCAGCACGCATTGCAGATCTTCCAGCACGCGCGGCATGTGTCGGTCGGAGTGAGCGCGTTTGCGCACGTGATCCAGGAGGTGGCGCGACCGGAGCGGATGATTGTCAAGTGGGTGCATGCGCGGCGTTATGAGTATGTGGAGTGTGAAAAGTGGAGCCTGGTGCTGACGGATGACGGGTCAACATTCAATTTTGAGAGTAGAAGGGAAATGCTGGAGTATGTGATGTCATCAAGGGATATACATACTGAGATCAAGCATCTGAACAAGAATGCAGTGGCCAGAATACACGTGAGCAAGACCGTACCAACGAGAATGTGGAGCCCGGAAATGATGGCGCCCGCAGTGCTCTGAAGGCGTGCATGGAGAGGCCGTGCATGAGAGTGTGGCTTTGAAACACGGGGGCCACATGCGGGCTCCGAGGTGGGAGCGTGCACTGGGGAGGTGTTGTGGTCGCGGGGGGTTGAATTACGGGTGTTGTGGAGTAGGGCAGGCAACGGATGGGTGTCCTTGGCGAAGTGTCCTCGGTGCCTTGATGCTTTGATGCTTGCTCTCGACATGACGCGGTGTGTGCATGCAAGGAGGAGTGAGAGGAATAGTGGGGGATGAGTGAGGTGCGGGCCAGGTGAGGCTGTGATGAGATGATTTCATGTGTGTGATTTCATGTTGTATGTTTGTAAATGGAAATGCGATCTGTGGTTGAGCGTGTCGTATAAATTCAAGTCGGTTGGTCCAACCCGATCCCACCCACGTCTTACAGCAGTATGATCCGGCTCGCCTGCGTGGACGAAAGCGGTCGGCCTATACGCGATGTACACGTGAACAGATTGCAGGTTGTGCTCGCCTGAGACCCGATCCCAATTCCGAGCTAGATGCACGAGGCGCGTGACCGGTAACCAGCCTGCCCCGCCTTCTTTTCTCCCTTAAGAGGTCATGAACCCATCCCCCCGCGCATCACTTGCGAACCCCTGCCCCAGTTCGTTGTCATTCACCCGCCACCAATACGAATGTACATGTGCGACGTGCCCGTTTCAACAAAGAGTAGCCAAACCAACTGGCAGCGCAAGTGTCCCTCGTACCCCCCTTTTACCCCGCGTGC